>JAHHFK020002398.1:0-148896 GCA_024533555.2 Aedes koreicus | reverse complement strand
CCGAACTCTCAACAGCCGAACGCCAGGCAACCCAACCCAACGGACCTCGGCAAAACTTTACCAAAATCCGGTGAATTTTTTACATATAACTGTAAAGCTCCACCGAAATCCGCTAAATCGGACCACCGAACATCCAGCCGCTGAGAACCCGGTAAACCCCACAGACCCCTGTAAAAAAAATCTAAGTGTGTTAGGGAAATAAATGAAAATGGTAAAAATGATAATAGTCATAAAAATCGTGAAGTCAGTAACAACCAACAGCAATATCAATCCACATAGCGTGGGTTAGATGGGCTGCAACTCACAAAGATAATGCTGAGCTGAAAATCTTTATGATTATGACTAGATAATGCATAAAATTATATGTTTCTTTCTATCTGTGTATAATTTCAGGCCTTCTTGGATTAAAACGGGGTCTATTTTTTGCCATCGGAAGCAATCAATCCGAACATCATCACTCCAGCTGGATGCTTGCTCCGAAACGTGAATTAGATGTTCTCAGGTTTCTTCGAACTTATATACCGGTTGGTGCGACAGTTGGACACGCCGTCGACAGTAAACAACTTCTCGTCCGTGACCAGAATGACGATGGACCTCTTCTTCAGTTCACTAAGAAGTTTCTTGCTAGCTGCCTTAACTAGTGTTCCGAGTCTTCTTTATCCATGTCACAAATTCGACATGAATCATCTTGAAGTTTTCCTATCAGCTTCAAGTGATATTGGCCAGTCAGTGACAGTGACCAGTTATAAGGCCCGTATATAAGTTTAAATATTTTTTGGTAAGATCAAGTAATTTGCGAGTCATTGAAATGTTTGGAGTTATGAACCGCTTTGATTGCCTAGCTATGAAAGTGTTGTTCCAGTTTACCTCCACTTTCAAGCATTCACAGGCATCCTTCTCTATTCTAAGAGAAGAAGCAGATAAACCACAAAAGGGTTCAGGTCCTACGAACTGATGAGACGATCTGAGTCTTGCTAATTTGTCAGCTCTCTCATTTCCATCAATTCCACAATGGCCAGGAACCCAGTACAAATTGACTTCATTACTACAAGACTACTTTTGGAGTGATTGAACACATTCCCAAACATGCTTGGAATTGCATGTTGCTGACTTTAAAGCATTTAGAGCTGCTCGACTGTCCGATCATACTGTAGACCTGCATGGGAGACTAAAATTTTGACCAGTTGCCAAAATATCACATACTCTGTGTTTTTATTTCTCTTCCACGTCATAGTACGTTTATATAAATTTATATATACATCAGTTGTAATACTAGCGGGGTTTGCCACTGCTCAATATTAAGCATGAGTATGATTGGCCGCTTTAGGTTGGAACCTTTTAGTGCTAGATCAGCTGTAATTACACATAGAAGCAACACATGATGTGTGTTACTAACATAAATCTTCAATGTGTAAAAACGGGCGCCCGAATGCAGGTCAAATTAGGAAAGGGTAGGAATCTGTTGACGTGATGCTCGTTTTACTGGAAGTCGAAAAATTATCTGCCCAGAAGTGCACGACAAATTAAACCATTGTAGGTCTATCAGATAAACTCCACGCCTGTGGCTTTTCTCTATTAATGAATAACTTTTTGTGTAATTTGGTGTCAGAGAAATTTATAAGCTTTTCTCCTGGAAACTTTACAGCTTCTCGATTTAGTTACATGGGTCACCCTCAAGGATCATGTTCAAGCTCATTTTTATTTAATTTTTATGTCAAAGTCATTGCCGTTAGTCTAAGTGACAACTGTACGTTGAGACAACTTGCAGATGACGGCGTAGTGTCAGTCACAGGGCCCATTTGGGTCGAGCTGCAAGGACCCTTACAGGATACCTTAGACAATTTGTCACCTTGGGCTCTACAGGTTGGTATTGAATTCCCTACGGAGAAAACTTGGTTAATCATTTTTCTAAGAAAACATAGCCTGGTACTCCCGGAGCCTCAGAATAAGGGTGCAGCGATGACTCATTCTATATCATTAAAATATCTTGGGGTCTGGATCGGTTCTAAGTGTACCTGGAGATCCCACATTGAGCATCTGAAGTGCCAGCAAAGGATCAACTTTCTCTGCATAATTACCGGGACTTGGTGGGGAGCTGCTTCGCAAGACCTTCTAATGTTGTAGCGTACAGCGTTTTTGTTTTCAGTCTGCGGCTCACACTTCATCAAAACTGGAACAAATTCAGTGTCGGTGTCTTCATATTATGTTAGGTTGCATGCATTCGACTCATACGATGAGCTGGCTGGCTGGCCAAGCTCAGATAAGTTTTCAGAATTGTCTCTTCAGCTTCTCATCAGATGTGAATGAGCCCTCAAGTAATCGAATATTTTGCGAAGCTTCTTGAACTGAATCATCGAACTCGCTTAATGACTTTGTTCCGCTTGTACATAAAACCGGATGTCAGTCCTTCGCCGTATATTCCCAATCGTGTTTGCTTCTCCGAAATCGGCAATTCGATGCAAAAGCCTCATCCCAAAGCATCATCATCTTACGATTGATCCGATGAATTTGCTGAATATCTTGTCCACGTTGATTCCACTGAATTTTTTTTTCAATCGGATCGTTGATAGAGCAGTCTGCAGGCTATGGTGTGTACAATATAATTCTAAGCACCACTCAAAAACTTTATCCTCCTTGTTCCTTATACGTCGCTGAATTAGCTGCAATACACTTTACGCTAGAAAAAATTGCATCACTAACACCGTATCAATACTTCATTTTTCGGATAGTCTCAGTTCTATAGAGGCTATCCGCTCATTGAAGCCGATTAAGCACTCCTCGTATTTTTTAATGAAAACACAAGCGCTTCTAATTGCTTAATCTTCGCGTTATCTTATTATTATCTTTGTATAGGTCTCTTCTGACCCGTAACGCTAGGTAGATCACCTTTTCTTAATGCGTTACGGGGTATCAGATCTACCACCGAACCCTAGTCCGAATTGATTCAAACTAGGGAACATATTTGTTTTTATATTTGTAGTCAAAGGAACATATTTTAGTTCTTAATACATTATATGTCTTGTGAAAAGTGACAATACTCGGAATGAGCCTCCGAGGATGAGATTGAAATAAGGAAAACATGGTTAGCTTTCATTTATGTGAGTTCTCATTTTCTATTTGATGTTCTATAGTTTGTGTTGTTTGCAATGAATCCGGTTTTGACTGATTAGGGGCGCGCCTTTGAAGAGTGCTCTCACTCCTCAAAGGGTTTAAATAGCGGAAACTTTCAATACTACTCGATTCATTGCCAACAAAACAAACAATGACAACTGTAAGAACACCATTTTTCAATAGTGATGAAGAAACTCGACATGCACTAAACAAAGCAATAGATCAAATTACTGGTCATGTCCCGAACAGAGAATAAAAAGGTCCCTTCTCATTGTTCGATTCTGGGCAATGAGAGAGCGGACACGTTCGCAAAGGAGGGCGCTATGGAAGGCGATCGACAAATCGCCATCAACGATGTTTTCCTTTTTTTTCCCTCAACAGTCACTAGTCAACTGGCAGCATAAGTGGAGTGAAGATGATTTGAGATAATGGCAACATTCTATCATCGCTTGGATGTCGAAGAAATCTTGGTTTAATAAAACTGAAGTATATTAAAAATGAAATCTTAGCACCGAAAAATTGATTCGATTATGGAACCTGAACAAATAAATCAATTAGATAAAAATAAATCAAGCTTTTAAGGTTTGTAGATATCACACCTTACGTCAGCATTCCATTTATGACGATTTTTTTTACGCAGAACTACTTTTCTCTTTTCTATTTCGGGTGCCATTTCAAACTTTCGGCAAATGAGAGCACTACTCTTAAATGAAAGGTTTTTGATCGCTTAAAACTCTCGTTCACTTGAACAGAACGACTTTCATCATACACCATTCGATCAGAAAAACTTACAAAATGTTTTCATTAAAATTTGAATTAAGAGCTCTTAGTTTAAGTAGTTCAATTATGTGCTTAAAAATTACTTATTTTGCTCCCATACAAAGCTGAAAATAAACATTTTGAAAATTTGGTTTACCCTATCAGGGTCATCAAAACCGGGTAGAAAATAGTTGAAAATTGTCTTTTTATTTTCTTTTGTTTTAAAACTGTGCTTGTATTTCATTTTAAAGGGTGATACGGTCAAAATTTGGTCAAGGGAAAACGCGTGTAAATCGGTAAAATCGTTTATTTAAAAAATCAAATTAAATTTCTTTTTCAAGTTCAATTAGTATAAAATTCAGGAAAAATATTCAGTTAGGCTTCCGCTTTTCCAAATCCGAATTGCCGGGCCTTATGCTTGACCCCTGCCATCAGATTTTGTACAGCCACCTTGTCCACCTTCTTCGCCGCAGAATGCCAGTTCGCCTTGAACTGCTGCTCGTCCTTAGCAGTTTTTTTGGTCTTCTTTAGGTTCCACTTGACAATAGCCCAGTATTTCTCAATTGGGCGGAGCTCTGGCGTGTTGGGAGGGTTCTTGTCCTTGGGAACCACCTGCACGTTGTTGGCGGCGTACCACTCCATGGCCTTTTTACCGTAATGGCAAGATGCCAAATCCGGCCAAAACAGTACGGAACAACCGTGTTTCTTCAGGAAAGGCAGCAGACGTTTATTCAAACACTCTTTCACGTAAATTTCTTGGTTGACAGTCCCGGAAGCTATGAAAATGCTGCTTTTCAAGCCACAGGTACAGATGGCTTGCCAAACCAGATATTTCTTTGCGAACTTTGACAGTTTCGTGTGCTTGAAAATATCTGCTACCTTTCCCCTTCCTTTTGCCGTATAAAACTCCTGTCCCGGAAGCTGCTTGTAGTCGGCTTTGACGTAGGTTTCGTCGTCCATTACCACGCAGTCAAACTTCGTCAGCATCGTCGTGTACAGCCTCCGGGATCGCACTTTGGCCGTCGTATTTTGTTTATCATCGCGATTTGGAGTCACTACCTTCTTGTAAGTCGATAGTCCGGCTCGTTTTTTGGCTCGATGCACGGTTGTAGACGATACACCCAGCTTATTTGCGGCATCTCGGAGAGATAGGTTAGGGTTTCGCTTGAAACTACCGGCAACTCTCTTTGTCGTCTCAGCGGCTTCCGGTTTTCGATTTCCCCCCGATCCAGACTTCCTGGCTGTCGACAAACGTTCCCCAAACACTTTAATTACATTTGTAACGGTTGATTTGGCAACTTTTAGCGATTTTGCCAACTTTGCGTGCGAGTAGCTCGGATTTTCGCGATGCGCGAGCAAAATTTTGATACGCTGCTCTTCTTGCTTGGACGGCATTTTGACAACTGAAGAGTGAATTCCAAAATCAAAATAGGAGCAACATTCTACACACACACACCTTCAAAATGAGGGGTGTTCAGGTTTTTTAAATGCAAAATTGAAAGAAATACGTCAAGTTGATATTGACCAAATTTTGACCGTATCGCCCTTTACTACCGAGCCCACCCTCTTTAATGAATTTTGCTTCCTGCTGCCATCGCGTGCATGCGAATGAACGCTAGTATATAATAAAGCGGAACATAGCAAAATGATATCAGTGTAAGACAACCGCTCTCAGCTGATGGTTCGGCTGACTTTGTCTTCTCTTTGTCGATTGGGGCAAGGAATACAAAGCGAGGCCAGAAAACCATTGCAGTTTTTCGTCGGTGGCGGTGCTCTGTCTATCTAGCTACTGTGAAATATTTGGCCATTGAAATCCTTAACGGCGTACCTTGCCCACCGTCCTTTCGAGGACGACCATTTATATTGTGCAACTAAAGAGTGTGATCAACTGACATTTCATGACCGACCCTGAACTTCCATTGCATATTCTCAAAAACAGCATATTCTGGAATGTTTGAGGCATTAAGTCGAGAGTGGTAAATTGCGAACTTGTCAGAAAATTGCGAATAAATTCAACTCGCTAGGTCACTGATCTGGATTCGGGTGGAATTCATCAGTGGAGTAAAATTGATGAAATTGATGATTGAAATAATCTTTCAAACCTTGGAATGGCGGTTTGCTCTGAAGTGATTGGATTCTCTTAACGTTTGCATTAAATGGTGGTGATAAAAAAAAGCTAAGACAGATAAAGCCACACCAACAACAAAAAACTTAAAACAAAACGCTCTAAAATTTCTTACAAATTCAACCAAAAAATATTTACACCAATTTTGTATCTTCCCCTCCCCCACCCCCCCCCCCCCCCTCCCCCCCCCCCCACACCACCCCCTCTTTCCCCCTCTCCCTCCTGTCTTCTTTTTCTTCGTTTTTCTTCCCCTCCTTCCTCCTTTCCTTGTTTCCACAACCCCCCCGCCACCCAGGCCCCCCCCCACCACCCCCCACCCCAAAAGTGCAGAAGTCGTTTTTGGAGGCATTCGTCCTTGTAGATTTGTCCGTTGACGGTCCCAAAGGTGATGAAGGGCTGACTCATTTTGCCACATCCGCAGATCGCTTGCCAGACAAGGAATTTTTTGGCGAATTTCGACAGTTTCTTCTTCCGTACACACTCCGGAACGGCCAACTTAGAGGTGGCGACGTAGTGTTCCTGTCCTGGCATTTGTTTGGTGTCGGCTTTAATGTAGGTCTCATCGTCCATCACAATGCAGAACGGTTTTGTGAGCCACTCCCTGTACAGTTTTCTTGCACGAGTTTTGGCCACCGAGAGCGTCCCTGATACTCGGACGACACACATCACTCGATCCATCGTTGCTTTGATCAACCGCGTCAGTTTTTCCGGAAATCCATATTCGTGCATGATTTGCCATAAAATTGGCATAATTGGCATAATAATAAATATTAGTGTAATGAATATGTATTAGTTCATTCCCTGAAAGTTTCAAGAAAATCCGACTTTGGCGAACACTTTTGCCTGGTGCATTTTTTTCGAGTACAGGCTTTAAATAACTTTATCATGAAAGACAGGGTACTCACTGGGAGTTTTTTGATGAGTTTATAGAAAACTCCATCATCACCTGGGGATTTCATATTTTTGAACTTTTTAGTTATACACACTTAGAAATTATGAATTTTGCACGAGACGTAATTCATGTTTGTAAAAAGTCGGGGAACGTAAAATAAGATTATGTAAAATGTGTGAAATTATGTCTCCTCAAACTGACACACTGACACTGTTGGGATTAGAAATTATTTCTTGGGATATTGCAAAAGTTACTGGAAGGTGATCCGAACCGAAGTCAGCATGGGTAACCAATTGGCTACAAAGTTGACCTGAATCAGTTAAGACCAAATCAATAGTTAAGGGATTTCTTGCAGAAGAAAAGCAAGTTGGGCTGTTTGGATGTTGGATAGTGTAATAACCCGCAGAACAATTATCAAATAGTATATTACCATTGGAATTGCTTTGAGCATTATTCCACGAACGGTGTTTTGCATTAAAATCACCAATAATGAAGAATTTTGACCTATTACGGGTAAGCTTCTGAAGGTCACTTTTGTTTCAACAGAAACCCCCAAAGTTTCTAAAACTTTGGTATCATATGAAGAAAGAATTTGATGTTTGATACGCCTATGAACAATTATGGCAACGCCACCACCTGGACTATCCAGACGATCATTGCGGTATACAAAATAATTAGGATCCCTTTTTATTTTATTACCTGGTTTAAGAAAAGTTTCAATGAACTTGTAAAAAGTTAAACAGCTCGTCTTTATTATCTTTAAGAGATCGAGCATTCCAATCTAAAATATTCAGTGTCTTAATACCCCTTGCTGAATTTCAGGGTCATAACAATATTGTTTGCAAATTTTATACCAGTTTGAATTGCATCAAACATGGAGTTTATATTTAAGATTCCATTAATCATATCGATTAATGATTTCTGTACAACATCCATTTTAGGTCAAAATCTTCAACATTTCTGTTAGAATTTTGATTTCTACCGGCTGTAACGGCAGCGTAGGTATTTCCATTACCCAGCTGTACATTGTTAGCAGCAGGTAAGAATGGAGAATGTGCTTGTGTTCTGTTTGTACTGACGAGTATATTTGTACGTCGCTGACCATTGTTAACAACAGAAAGCAGTGGAAAATTTTACGGTTGGGCATTGTTCGTACCTACCGGTACGAATGTAGGATTTACTCCTCGACGACCGTTGTTAACAGCCGAGGAATGAGTACCTGGCCGGGAACGCGAAGCTGTCCCTACCTGATGCTTAGCACGAGAATGCAAGATCGCTTTGCGAGGCCTGCATTCCCAAAAATTGGATTTGTGGTTTCCACCAGGGGGTGCGACTCTATCTCAAATGCAGGATATTTTTTGTTATGCTTTTGTGCGATGTGCGCACGCTTAGTAGATAGAAAGAAGATTTTAGAGATTTTGATGAAGATTTAAAAGATTTACTGCAAAAAGATGCAGCACGATGCAAGTAGATGGATTAAGATTCACAAGCTGAAACAAGATTTTTCAAAGATTGATTCGCTAGCGTGAGATTTTTCGATCATCTTGAATCTGGATTTAGATGTGTCGCACCCCCAGGTTCACACAATTCACACATAAATATTTTGGGTTTTTCCACCCCACCCCGGCCCCTGGCCGTGGGGGAAGCCCCAACACCACCAATTTTCGCCCCCATCGACAAATTTTTTTTCCTGTCCCCCCCCCCCCGCTTTTACACCACACAGAGAGATGTTAGAAATTTCCCCCCCCCCCCCCAAAGTGTTCCCCCCTCCCCCTGACATGGAGCAAAAGGGTGGCTTTTTCCAATGCCTTACTGTTATTCAGTTCATTTGATTTAAAATGAACTAAATAAAAATCGTTAGAAATCCCATTGCAAGAATCGCCACGTTGGGATTTCATTTTCATTTTTATTACTTGTACTGGTGTAGCTCCAAGCAATTTAATTAGTTCTTGTTTGATCTCATCCAGGGATTCATAACTGGCCAGACCTTTTAAGACAACCTTGAACAGACGTTCAGTTTTGGTGTCATATGTGAAAAATTGGATGCCTTTTTGAGCAAGATTCTCGAGGAGAAATTTGAATCCGATCAAGGTTTCAGCCAATACACGGCATTCACCCCGACGACCAATTTGAAAAGAAAATTTGGAATCTTTAATGAAATTCGTGAGTTCCTTACGGAGACCATGATAATCGGAGGTTGTTACCACAACAGTTGGAACCTTTTTTTTTCCCCTACATTAGTTCGGGAATGTTTTGATGAATTTTGTCTGACTGATGAATCATTCTCATCATCGGTGAGAAAATCAAATTGATTGCTCAAATCAATATCGTTAGAAGGGGAATCCAGAGATTGCCCCGTTCTTTTGCGCTTAGGCGCCATATTCTCAAAAACGAGTACCTATCAGATTTCTATAAGAATCTGAAGGATCGAAGAGGAATGTTAAATTAGAACTTTATACGTTTTCTCCCAATCAACTTCCAAGCAGATTCTACCAGAATCCGAAGGGTTAAAGAGGAATTTTTCAAACCAATATCCAAGTCGGACCTCGCGTAGGGTCCAGACAAGGATCGAAAGGGAATAAGGGTAAAAAAATAAAAATAAAAATTGCAGGTAATGTTTAGCACTGAATGGTGCTGTTAAATTTTGTTAAAGCTTTAGGTAGCAAGAATACTTTCTTCAGCAAAAAAAATAGAACCACACGGCATGAGAGCTCGATGCGGACTGTCGGCTTGGCTATAATTTCACGAACTGTACCACGACTGGCCCCCAACTTTACTGCTATCTTACGCTGCGATTCATGCTGTAAATAATCTGGTACAACCAGATTTCGGATTTGTGAACTAATTGGTTTTCCACCCATCCTCTTTTTTGCTGTAAAACACGTTCTGCAAGTGACCCAATATTGAAATTACCTAGATAGATTGACTAAACCATTGTAAATGACAAAGCACTGACACTGAAATGTCAAAACCAGGGCTGCCAAATGTCATTTTCAATTAAATTTTTTACCGAAATACGTCTGAAAATCTCATTGGGCGAGAAAACGATGATGGAGATTTTCATCTAAATCTCATCGAATTTTTCGTCATGACAGCACGTGACAGTGTTTTGGTCAGCGCTAGTACAGGCATATTTATTAATATAACTGTTAGTTTCATAAACAACAAACTCAAATAAAATTCATGATCTGTCGATTAAATATTAAAGGGTGCCAACGATGAAATTGCCACACTATGAAATTGCTCTAACTTTTTAACCGTTGGGTAGAATTTAATGAAAATTTGAGTGGGTTTAGTTCATAGTGCATTATTTACATCCTGCAAGTTTTAAAGTCCTGTGATCAAAACTCGCGGAAATGGAGTCGAAAGAACAGCTTGTGCGTGATAAAATCTTGCGCATTCATCACGAGAACAAGGATCTCTCGCATCGTTCCATCGCTAAAACGTTGGGAATCGCGAATTCCACGGTGTCGCGAGTGATTAAGCGGTTCGAGGAACGGTTGACCACCGATCGGAAGCCCAGAAGTGAAGGAAAAAGTATTCCGTACAACACCAAAAATCACAACCGCGTAGTTGGGACCTTCAACCGAAATCCGAACGCCTCCGTTCGGGATGTGGCTAAGAAGCTGCACCTAAGCCGAAGTTTTGTCCAGAAGGCCAAAACTAAGGCTGGGCTTCGAACGTTCAAGGTACAAAAGGCCCCTAATCGCGACGAGAAGCAGAACAAGTCCGCCAAAACCCGTGCCAGGAAGTTGTACCTCAACATGCTGACGAAAGTTGAATGCTGCATCATGGACGATGAAACATATGTGAAGGCCGACTTCAAACAGATCCCCGGCAATCTGTTTTTCACGGCCAAGGATAAGTTCAGCGTTCCGGAGCATGTCCGCACTCAGAAGATGTCCAAATTTGCGAAGAAATTCCTGGTTTGGCAAGCCATCTGCACGAGCGGGAAGCGGAGTGCACCTTTCGTGACCCAGGACACGATGAACGGACAGGTGTACATAAAAGAGTGCCTCCAGAAGCGGCTGCTTCCTCTCCTGAAGGCCCACAACGTCCCAACAATCTTCTGGCCGGATTTGGCCTCATGCCACTACTCCAAGGACGTGCTGAAGTGGTATGCGGACAATAAGGTCAATTTCGTGCCGAAAATGTTCAACCCTCCCAACACTCCGGAGCTCCGCCCCATCGAGTAGTACTGGGCGATTATGAAGCAGCACCTTCTTAAACGACCTAAGGTAGTGAAGACAGTCGAGGAACTGAAGAAAGTATGGGTTTACATGCAAAAAACGGTTGATTCACAGGTTGTGCAGAATCTTATGGCCGGGGTTAAGGCCAAGGTGCGGGCAATTGCGTATGGACTGTAAATAAAATACGAGTAAAATGGTAAAATGAAGTTTAATAGTTATTTCTCAATCCCTGAAAATTTGATGGCAATCGGATGAAAACTCGAATTTTGCGAATCAATTTTGTGTGTGGTAATTTCATCGTGGACACCCTTTATTGCTTGGCTTATTTCAAGTAGTCTAGTTAGAAATTTGTGAAACAAAATCGTATGAAAAAAATCCTCATGACTGCATGATGGTGTGCGAATGACAAGAAAACTCATGATAGTTCGTTTCTTCTCGTGACAGTGAGATGGCCTGTTTTTTCATTGTCACCTGATGGCCGTGAGATTTACCAGCTCTGGTCAAAACATTAAGAGGGGTGTTGGGAAGTTTTTTTTTCTAATTTAAGATGTAATTTTTGTAATTTTGCTGTTATTTTTGCCAAACTCGTTTTGAGCATTGCATTACTATGCAGGTAATATGAATAAATGTAGCAATGATTTTCTGTTTTTTTAAAAGACTAGAGATGTTGTTATTTTTCAAGAATACTTATTCATCAAGTTGATTGTTAAATGATGCGTGGTGGGCTTTTATTTATGCCGGTTACTGTATATTTTTTAGTTGGCATTTCCGAACCCCGGATCATATACACTTTCTGTGTGTTTTTTTTTTTTTTTCAAATAAAACTAAGGAAAACTACACACGAATAATCTCAACAATCTTGAACGCAACACATAGACTAGTTATAAGTTCTTATTAACTAGGTTGGCAGAATTCCTGAATGACGTTCGTCGTTCGCCAAAGCTCCAGCAAAATAAATCTTTTTGAACGTTGCTATCAATCATGTTCATTAAGCATAAATAATCGAATTCAAGGTTAATCATTAGTGTTTCATCCGGCCAACAGAAATTGTCATATCACGCTAGTTATCCTAATCCACTAGTTCAATAATTGCAATAACTCCAAAAACCGAGAGCAAAGTGTCATGATTAGCATGAACCAAATCGTCTCGTCACGCTTGACTTTGTCGTTAGAGATTGATGACAGCATGGTGTGATTATTAATGCTAATGAGTTGAAAAAGCTTTTCCAGCTTTCCAACCTCCGTGCGCCACCCTCTCTCTCTCTCTCCACTCCATCGTTCATACTTTCCTTCATCGCCTGTCGCCAAGGGTGATGATGATGGTGAATTTGTAGCCCGCCGGAACAGTGCCATCACAACAACCCAATAATGTGATGTTTAATCAAATTCTGTGGCTTTTGAAGCTTTGTCACTTAGTTCGGAGCACTCGAGCTCGGAGCACATTAATAAGCTTTCCGTTGTGGTTTTGATCCAAATGCGATACGTTTCTCTCTCTACATAACAAAAAGACACACGCATTATTTCTGTTTCATCATGTTCCGTGCGGTTGCACTGAATAAATTCCGCTCTCAGTCTGCTCAAACTTGGTTGTTGATGGTTAAAGACATTGAATCCTTTCAAGATTATACCATGAAAGTACTTACAGCGCTACACAAATTCAAGATGGTGAAATTTCGTTAACAGGGGGCTTTCGATAATCCATTCCCTCAACAGCAATGAGTACAGGACAATCAAAACCTCGGTACCAGCATAAACTCATTACGCAAACTCTTCTCTAATGTTAATTTGACCATTCCTTTACTGCCCACATTTTTTTATGTGTGGTCGCTTGGGGACACTTTCAGTTTTGTCCACGCCGGAACGGAATGAAGCGATAGGCAAAACATGTCCGCTGGAGACAGAAAAAGAACGAAGGTGAAAATGAGCGAATCGCGTTTTTCTGCTTGGCAGCTAACGGTGAAAGGAGAAGCGAATAACTCGTACCATAGTCGCTCGCATCGCAATCATTAACCAACCCACAGCAGGGTGAAGAGAAAGAAAACATTAGCGCATTTAATCAACGTAAATTGTCACCCTGGAACGTGCGGTTACTAAGCGTTACCAGTTACACTAAATGCGGTCGAGAAGAAATGTTCGCTGAACGTCTCTGCGACTTTCGACTCACTGCCCGTCGACACTCGCGGAAAGTGGAGTACTCAGGAGTTGAATTATGCCCTCTTATGCATCTACAAAACGGTTAAACGGTTAACATTCAGTTATCGCAAGTCACGGCAATTTCCTTTCCCATTGTAATCACACAATTACATCGAGCAAATAAGCATAGTTCCAGACAACTCCCAATGCACCAACATTCCAAATCCGTAAGTTTTTGCGCTCTGCATTAAATGCTCATTTGAATAAATTTCCCATCTCATTCTGCTACTTGCTGTCCACGTGGACGACGTCCTCATCGCTGCTTGTTCCACTACTCGACGGGCGGACATCGCACATGTCATCCTGCAGCATGTTTGTTTTTCTTTTTCTGCCACCACAACAGTGACTGTCACTAGTCCCAGTAGGCTAATGGTTCCATTTCTCTCGCATTTGTGATGGTCGTCGGTCCTCCACTGTCGGGCACGCCGGAATGGGGGGGTTAGGTTGGAATGTAAAAATAACTAATTTAAGGATTTTATTTGCTTTTAATTCTTGACTCAGTTTATGTTTAATACATTTAGATAGCCGTGGAGCGAACGACGAGCATGGGAATCTCATTTGCACTTTTCTAATTTTTGTTGGCTGGATACGGGTTTTTGGAGACTGCGGTCGGTTATTTTCATCTGAAATGCGGCTTTTGCAATTTCATGTGAACCGTTTCATCTGGGATCGAGGATTTCTGTACGCGCAACCGGCAAGGGAGGGAATGAATTAAACATGTGTCTTTTTGATTCTCAGACGCCCGTTGTTCAACCGAAGCAATAACAATCCATCCACAAAGTGATAAGCTGTGCAGCTTAGGGACCGGCTGGGGATTAGGAGTGGGAATGTAAATGTGAAGTGAATGTTTTTGTTTTAAGGAAATATATTTTGAAAAAGTTTAGACTATTTAGGAACTGGCCTGGGGAGTATTTCCCAATATATATATAGCAATTTTTAAGTGATTGATGCGTCCGCGTTGTGTAGCCCCTCTACAAACATAATGGAAAAAATGAGGAGTCCCTTTTTTTAAATAAAAGTTTGTTTTTGACGTTGAATTACTTCATCCTCTACTTAGGTGTGGCCCAGTCAGAATTGGAACAAAGACTATTGCGCATATTTCTAATATACATTAACAAAATAGATTCTGTTTAAACTAAAATGTTCGACTTCATGTGAACTTTAGAAAGAAAATTTAAAAAAATTATAATCATCTCGATTTCGAAGAAATTTGCGGACTTTTCACGGAATACGTTTCATCAACCGGCGCACATTATTCGCATCCATCGTTTAGGCAATCTTATTCCACTTGGTTCTCAATTCACTGATGCTTTTGACGACACTACCATTCACCTTCAGCTTCCTCTTCATAATAGCCCAAAATCTCCCCATCGGTCTGAGCTGGGGACAGTTTGGTGGGTTGAGTTCTTTCGGTATAAACTGAATCCCGTTGGTTTCATACCACTGTAGCACTGTTTTACTATAATGACAGCTTGCAAGATCTGGCCAAAAACTGACAGGTTCATTGTGGGATCTGATGAATGGCAATATTCGCTTTTGGAGACATTGCGTTCTGTACAGCTCTGAATTAAATGTCTTATCAGTGATGAAAACCTTGGTCTTCCTACCGCAGCTAAAGATGCCTTGCCAAATCATGTATTTACGTGCAAATTTATCTGCAATCACAAACTTGAATTTAGCAGAAACATCTGTTCGAGCCGTAGCCAAGTAAAAATTTTGTCCCGGTAGCTGTTTGAAATCGGCCTTTACGTAGGTTTCATCATCCATGAATTTTGCAACACCTACAGTTTTCTGGCCACATTGTTCTGCTTTTGATCCCTATTTGGTTGTCTATAGGGACGGTATGACTTGAAGTCTTCCCGGAAACGAATCCGTTGCACGGTACTTCATTTGGCGCGAAACCTTTTGGCCAAATCGCGGTCTGAGATGTTGAGGTTTGCCTTAATGTTCTTGGTGACCTTGTTCCGCAGTTGACGGTTGACAGTACCCGCCCGACGCTTGCTTGAATGGCTTGCGATCCGTCGACAAAGTTTCTCTGTACTTTTTCGGGGAAAACCCAACAATTTAGCAAGTTTTAGCTCAGACCACGAAAGGTTTTCCAAAAGATTGCGTACAATTATTTTTCTTCTTTCTTCTTCCATTTTTTTTTCTTGCAGTGCTCGGCTCAATCGCATCAATTGAGTTCGATACCGTTCCCCGGTAATGGTTTCGTTTGGTTTCAACAGCTCATAATAAATAACACCAACTTGGTCCCACCAAATACACAGCATAACCTTCGCAGCGTGAATATTCTGCCTAGGCAACGATGTTGAAGCATGCCCGGGCAGTCTCCATGAATGTTTCCATTTTGGGTTACTGTCATGAATCCATTTTTCGTCACCCGTCACAATGCGATGTAGAAAACTCTTCCTTTTTTGCCGCTGGAGCAGTTGTTCACAGAAACGACGCTCAACATCTCTTGGCTTCAAATAGTAAGGAACCCAAGTTTCTTGCTTTTGAATCATTCCCAACACATGCAATCGCTTAGAAACGGCTTGGCGGGAAACTCCTAATTCTGAACCAAGCTCTTCTTGCGTTTGACACGGATCCTCATCGAGCAATGCCTCCAATTCAGAGTCTTCGAAGTTTTTTGGCTTTTCTTCACGCGGACGATCATCAACACTGAAATCACCGTTTTTGAAGCGACGAAACCAATCACGACACATTGTTTCACTCAGAGCAGCATCACCGTAAACTTTTTGGAGCTCTCGATGTGCTTCAGCCGCCGTTTTCTTCGAATGAAAGAAGAAAATCAACAGTTCCCGCAAATGACGATTATTTGGCACGCAATCAGACATCTTTAAACAACCAATATATATATATAACACTAAACCAAAATCACTGATTTGGCAAAGCGGTTTGTTTACCATATGTCTGAGCTTGGTTTATGACGCTTGAGATGTACAACATTCGACCAGCACTTACTACTGGCGCCATCTATTGCTAAACAGCGGGAACCTAGTTGCGCACCTAATATTTCTCTGAAACACGTTCGAACTGCACCGCGAAAAAAACTTCTGATGTTGTTATTGTTATAGGGAACACATAAGATGTCATAGTTTACAAATCCGACCACTAGGGTCGCTGTAAGAATCAAAACTGTTTGTTCCAGTACTAAATGGGCCACACCTTATACTGGATTTGGTGTTTAAGGTGAAGGTCACAGAAATGCTAAACCTCTTGATGCAGCATTCACAGACCGTACGCTCTCCGTAATCTTTGACTACGAAACCGCTTGCCAATTCCTTCGACGTGTTAGCGCTAACCACGCTCATGTCACGGTAACCGAAGAGCCGATGCCAAATTGGTGTGTTGGCACTAATTGGTATAGGATCGTTTCACCGCCATGCACTGCTCACCGATCTTAAGCATATACTGGCACACCACGAGAGTTCGCCGACAGCAACCGCTTTGTTGTCCAATCTTTGGATCTCACACCCGTTTATGCATGTACCATCCCCAAAGTGACGTCACCAACGACACGGTTCTTGAACTCGACGAAAAGGTCCCTGTCATTTGTCATATAACAAGTGCACCCCTTTCAATCGTCCAAGCGCCAGGGATAGCACCAACCGCAACAAAACACAACGCATCACAGTCGGAATCCTCACTAGCAGCCACCATTTCTTGCTGCTGCTCACTCCCCGGTTGCATCTTTTTAACTTCTTGCCCGGAACATTTCTTCTTCGATTCACCGTTAGTACCATTAGTGCTTCGCGTACCTGCAGGTATAAAATAGATCCTACTGCGATCCTTAGCCTCTTGTCTTGTAACTCCTATCCCTTCCTCACCGTGGTGCCGACTGGGGTATGAGTAACCATAGGAAAGATCGGGTAACCATCCCCGGTGGGACCTTGGTCATATGCTGACAGGGAAGGGGGCTGCCCTCTTCAAAGGGTGCTGTCTATCCGAGCGTCTGTTCTCCATGTCAGGGGCGGCTCAAAACAGCGTCTGTTCTTCATGTTAAGAGCGGCTGATCATCGTCCTCGTGCCAGCGTGGGACTCTAAACAGTGCTGTGCACAATAATCCTCCGGCGAGACGGGGGGATGGGAAAGGCCCAACAAACCGCCCTTAAAAAATCAATGTTACAAATAATACCGAAGTTAATACGGACCGGTGACGAGGTGACGAAATAAGGACTACGATTGTAAACTCGGAACATGGAATTGTACGAATTTCACCAGTAGCTGGGAGAATCTCCCATCGTACTCATCGCTTAAATCGGGCGACTACGATGGGCTGGGCATGTTGTAAGAATGTCGGACGACAGCCCTGTTAAAATGGCTCTCGAAAACGAACAGACGGGTACAAGAAGAAGAGGCACACAACGAGCAAGGTGGATAGATCAAGTAAAAGGACCCTCCGCAGACAGCGAGGCTGGCGAGGTACAGCCATGGACCGATTACGATGGAGACAACTTCTGTGTACAGCAGAGGCCACACCGGCCTTGGTCTGATTGATAAGGTAAGGTAAGTTCACAAAAGAAACACTTCACTTTATTATTTTTCGCTTTCGCCTCCCATCTATAAAAAGGGCGACATGCTGGATTGCTGTCTTCATGATCGTGCGATCACGCTGCTGAGCGCTGTCTACAAGTTGCTCTCCCAAATTACAAGTTATACAAGTTATACAATACAAGTTGAAATCGAGGTAGTAGACGAATTCGGGTAGTTAGGCTCATTGGTGACCGCCGATAACGACACCAGCAGAGAAATACAGAGGCGCATTATGGCTGGCAATCTTGCCTACTTTGGACTCCAAAGAACTACAAAGTTGACCATCTACAAGACATTAATTAGACCAGTACTTCTCTACGGCCACGAAACATGGACAATGCTAGTGGAGGACCAACGTGCCTTTAGTGTCTATGAACGGAAAGTGCAGCGTACGATAGAGATGCAGCGTAGAGTGCAGATGGAAGACGGAACGTGGAGGAGGCGAATGAACCACGAATTGCACCAGTTGCTGGGAGAACCTCCCATCGTACGCATCGCAAAAATCGGTCGACTACGATGGGTTTAGCATGTTGTAAGAATGTCAGACGACAGCCTTTTGAAAATGGTTCTCGAAGACAAACCGACGGGTACAAGAAGAAGAGGCTCGAACGAGCAAGGTGGATCGATCAAGTAGAAGGCGACCTGCGGACCCTCCGCAGACAGCGAGGCTGGACCGATTACAATGGAGACAACTTCTGTGTACAGCAGAAGGTACAACGATGAGCCAATATAACGAAGATAGAAGTGAAACAGTGCTTAGCAGCGGAAAGAAGTAATCAACGAGATGTGATAAAAACAATTATTGAAGAAAACAATAGTAAATGCCGGAAAAATAAGAAGATGGAGCTGGAATAACCAGAAAACGGCAGAAACACAGAAGAAATTATATGAAACAAAACATATGGTTAGAAATAATCTTGCAAAGAGGGGAATTAAGCAGTAGCTAACGAAGATAAAAAATTAAATTGTGACAAAGCGAAGATGTCACAATTGGGGTAAGGCAGATAAGAGGATAATAGATAAAACAAGGAACGGGAAAACAATACAGAGGAATAATAAGAAGATCGAGAAAACAAAGGACACCAAGTTGGAAAAAATTGTGTAAAATTTGGTTAATATTTGAACCCAAAAATGAAATAAAGATACATTTAGTGGTGAATGCATTGTTTAGAAGGCACAGTTGCAAAAAGTGATTGAGAAGTAATAAGATTTGAATGTTTGAATGTGTTTAATGTGGCTGATTTCTCCTCTGACAGGAAGAAAATAGCGTATGCAAACACGTTATGTAAAATCACGTATTCCGAGGCTGAAAACTCAGCCCGCATGGAAAAGTTTGTTGGATTGAAATTCATTTCACCTCCATTAAAGTTTGTTTTTGTATGATTTCTCTGAGAGTAAATAACGTGGCCAAAATCTAGCGGTATCATTCTGCAGGTCTTTTGTTGTGCTTTAAGGACAAATACAAGAAATACAAGAAAAATTATTCGTGAGCTTTTCGGATGAATTTTTGAACTTTTCGTCGAATTCTACCCATCCTTTCTTGCACAGTACTATTGTCCACCTTATCTACTTTCTTTTTCCAGCATTTCTACTTATCAATCGGTGCTTTGACGGTTTCCTCAGAGTTCTTTAATACACTTGATAATTGCACAATTTTTTTCGATGGGAGGAAAATCTTGATAATTTTGTAGATTGATTTTCTCAATAAAATTGATATTATTCTGTTTATACCATTCTGTAACACTGCGACTGAAATGGCAGCGGGCTAAGTCAGGACAGAACTTCACGGAACCTTCAAGCGATTCAATGAATGGCAAAATTCTTTTCTGAACACACTCTTCTTTGTAAACTACGTAAACAGGTACGTTCGGAACGTCGGAACCATGCAACTGCCGCAGGCGCTCAGCATAGAAACGCTGCTGTTGAAATGTATGTATGTATGTAAGGTAGCCACCATCCCTTCTAAGACCTTGTCATGTATGCAGCTCCACTTAATAGCAAGATCAAATTGAGTTACCGGTTTGCATTCACAGTAACGCTGTATGAAGGGCCAAAAACGGTGGGGCGGACCCGTAAGCAGAGACACTTACGCGAAACCCGCGGGAACATAAGAATCTCCTTCCAACGATACGATCCAACAAATCGAATAACCCAATTCGCAATACTCATTAAGCTTTCTACGGGATGGCTTGTTAAGAAGGGCGCGTCACTCTCACTGAAATTGTTGGAGTAGAATTCACAGCACCACAATCGAATCGGTAGGATAAAGAAAATGATACTGTTTGTTCCCTCCTAGACGCCGGTTGTCATACCACTCCATTGTCCAATTCCAGCTTGAGTGATACCCTGATGCTCCCTCCCTTCCCAATATATATTTAATGTCATATAGTAATGTATAAAATATAGTGAATTAATATTATAATTATAATAAATATAGCGAATGAATATTATAATGACAAATAATATAGTGAATGAATATAAGAATGAAAATAACAATTCCATTTGTGGACCTGAAAGTTTAGACAATGTAGCTGCGAGAAAAAAAATTGATTTAAAATTATCTCATCAAATTTGGAATATCCATGGATAATCTGAAATTATATAGCAATAGAATGGTAAACCTAAAATTTCGATGTGCTGTTCCATTTCCTTGCAATAATTTATGTAGTGAGTCTCATCGGAAATAGCGATTTTAATGAAATGAATTTAAATGTAATTATGTCACATCATTTAATATCATAACATAAAATAATAAACTGACGTTAAAATATAAAATAATAATACCAGCAAGCCAGTAAACTATAGTAGAATACATATATCCGTAACTAATCTGATCATCCACTCATCGAAAGACTTCCACTGTTGCAGTTTCTATTGAAATAAGATCTACTAAGATTAGAATTTGTTTTCACAATAATAGTCAGAGAACATAATAAGCGTAGGTACAAGATTTATATGACATCTACTGGTATGTTACTGAAAATAAAAATTAGATGTGTATTAATTTCATAATAATATTGGAAAAACTGAAGACAGCTAATAATAAGGCGAAATAAATTTCAGATGAGTATGAATCTAAAAACTGAATCTTAATAAAACTAAAAAAATAAAAAATTAGGAAATTGAATTTTTCTATAGCTCTTGTACACCCATAAATGATTCCTCATGTCTGTGAAATAGGAAATGAATGATTGTAAACTGTTAGGTTTTGAATTAATATATATTTCTGATGAAGAAGGAAAGTGCTTTTGTAAGTAGAATTTTTCGAATATGATCCTTTCTAAAAAAAAAAAAAAAAAATAAAAACCTTCCTATCTTTTCAAATACATAACGTAAGTTAGATGAGCTATAACTGACAAGGATGCATAAATGCGAAGCTGAAAATGACTTATAAAAAAGCATACAAAATGTAGTGAATGGATGTTATAATATAAAACGATAATAATTTCATTTGTATTTACGTGTCTGCAGATTGTGGTCCTGCTGCAATTGTATACGGACCCGCACATCCACCATGAACCTGAAAGCTTAGATAATGTATCATGGCCACCAGAAAAAAAAATGATTTTAAATTATTTTACAAAACTTGGGATATCCATGGATGATCTGAAATTGTATAGCATATAAAGAATAATGAACCTAAAATTTCGATGTGCTGCTCTGCTAATAAATGTGATATAACCACAATGGAACTGACTCTTAGCTTCGGGTCTTGATCCCTACTGAGCCCTTGCGGCACGTCAAGCCGGCCAGTTCAGCGCAAGGGCTCTGTGCTTTTTGGTAGCTTAACGATCGATGCTGGTATTTTAAACAGGTAAGTTTGCAAAAACAGCCACAGTGGCCTGCAGTCCGGCGTGTACTGGAGGTTCATCACATAGGTTACGTGCATGCAGATACAAATGGCATGCAGTATATTCTGCCTTATACTCTGCGCCGCCGAAAACCACTATAAATGCTTTATCGGGTCGCGAAGCGTCAACCGCGATGATTTGCGGCTGCAATTGTACGTTGTCAAATTTTGTCCGAAGAATCTCCAATTGCTGGTTGATCTTGACTTCAACGTCACCCGCAGTCTATATGAACAAAAAAAGAAAGTAACCATACAAATATGAACTCAACAACAAAATAGCACCAGATTGTTGAATTTTGAAGAAATTTTTTTTGTGACTATCGTAATCACAGTTTTAACACTGTTTTGTTTACGAGAAGTCCTCTGGATGGGCTGATTCGCGATCATCAGAACCGGCTGATTCATTAAACAGTTTTTTCGTAAAGCAAATAGTTAAATAAAATAAAGGACTGTCTTTGATGTCCAACATGCTTAAAATAGCAAACTAATGTATTTCTCATGCACAATACTTGATTAATTCAATTTCAAATGTCAGATTGGTAATCTTTTAATGACTGTAGCATAAACTTTAGAAGCACAAAACTTTCTAAATAGAAGTTTTTTTTTGGGTATCTGTAACGGGGCCGAGGGGGATGACTCTTCAAGATGATCCCAGATTTTAAGCAAAATCATAAAATTAATAGCTTTTGACTGAAACCAATCTAAAGGTCGGTATCGTGTTCGAAAGAAATTTCTTTTTCTATCCCAAACCCATGTTAAATCATGTTTACTGAAACGGAAAAGTAAAGAATCGTAAATAAATTTCTGCAGCCGTATCCCCCTGCAAAGAACGAAAAATAAAAATTGAAATTTGTAAGGTTTCCACGCAAACTACTGGGAGCTGTCAATTTTACTTTCGGAAAAATATTCCGCTGGATTATTCCGCAAGTGAAGGTGACATTTCGTTCCATGCAGATCAATTGTCAAAATTCCGCTTGGTAATATTGAACAAAATTCAGTAACCTCTCTACTTTTTAAATCGATACTGGCCTTAAATTCAATTGATCGAATCAAATCCGGCTAAGCAGCTCATACCCTCCCTGTCTGTTATTTTTAAATTCATGAAATCCCTCGGCACATCCCTATGGTCCTCTCTTTGCGCACGAATGTGAGGAAAACAATAACGAACCAAAGCCTGTGTTCCAATTCACGAATTTTTCCTTAAATTTGACAGAATAGTAGGGAAAATGTTCGAATTTCAAATAAAATCAAAGTTGACGTTCTACTGACCTCCAGAAAAAAAAAATCTGCGAACTTCAAGGAAAAAAGTGCGAAATAGTCCAGTACTGGGTGGTCTTGGTACGCTCTTTCTGATTTCTCACTTTATTCGTTAAAACGTTCCCAAGGGGTTATTTAATTTTTTTCTGACATTTGAACTGTTTTTACTATTAGAACAGTTGAACATCATCAAATCATTAAATCAAAATTCTTACCAAGTTCGCAAGTAGTTTGCGGAATAGAATCCTGTCGCGAGCTACACGACAGAACAGCTTAATATCGGTGTCGTGTAGCATGCTGAACTCCCTTGCCGATTCAATTCCATGGTCGCTTACGATCATGGTAGCGTAATTCTCCAACCCAGCTCTTGAGATGACCTCCAACTCCAGTTCCAGAGCCTCATGGCTGCTGCTGCTGTGTACTGTTGCTGCTGTTGCTGCTGCGACAACGCGGTTAGCTGTGCTGTTTGTACACTATAAATAAGTACAAATTAGTTTTTTTTTTCAAACATTTTTCAGGTTTTTCAAACCTTACCTGAAAATCACCGCCGACCGATAGGCACGCTTTGATTGAATTGATGAAATTTTTTGACAGCTTTGTGTTACGCTTATAGAGCGACCATGAATCGAGTTCATAGATGCGTTTGTTTCGGTTCCTGATTTTTGGTATTTCAGTTATGGAGCATGAATGATGGTCATGATTCCATGACTCAGCGGTATGATATTTTTTTCCGAGTTGGATTCATCCAAACGGGAATTGATTTATAATAACGCTTGTGGTGATCATGACTCATGTTCATGCAAGCAGATGTTATTATTCATGATAATTGTGGTTTCCGTCATGATATCATGAAGCATAGTCATAATGTCATGAGGTGACACATTTTATGATTTCATAAATTTTTATTCATGAATCCGACAATGGATTTTTTTTTTTACCCCTCCTTCCTCTTACTCCTCCCCCCTTCATTTAATTTTTTTTCTCCCTGGTTTCTTATTGTCTCTGCTCCTACTCTTTCTATCCTCTCTCATCTAACCTGGATCGTCTAGACCCTCTCCACCCCCCTTCTCCTTATACGTTTGTCTTTTTTTTTTATTCTGTTTTTCTCTTCCCCCCCCCTTCCCGCTCTTCTGTCTGCTTTCTTTTTTTTTTTGGTTGTTTGTGTGTATCTACTACCTGCTCTACAGGCCCATTATTAAAAAGTAGAGTGTAATAGTAGGTGAGAAACAAGTGTCTATACGCGTGGGTTAGTACCTAGGCCAACCCTCACCCCCGCCCGTCCCCCCCCAATACCATAGTTTTTTTTGCCCCGGCCGGTACTAGCACATTGGCCTCGTGCTCGCTCTCAAGCTCAATGATTCCCCCCTAACCGTAGCTCACACCAACACATTCTCAAATGTTGTGTCAAAATAACATAGTGAATCAAAACAACAATCAAGATACTAGTACCGGAAGGTACCGAAAAGCGCAAGAATTATTGCAAGGTGCAGACTGCAAGGTATACTTCGGACCTAGGGGTTCTACAACAGTGAACCAATTTCAAATCGCTAGTTGCACATTGATTGTTGGTGTTACTATGCGAAAATTGGCGAAGCGGTTTGGAATTCATCATGCGAGTGTTAAAACCATCATTAATAAGTTTGGGGAACACTATTCTTTGGATGAGCTACCAGGAAGAGGCAGAAAACCCGGTTCTTCCAACCCGAAACTGGAGCAGAAAGTGGTATCTCTAATCATGAAAAACAAATCAATGTCAATACGTGATTTGGCCAAAAAAGCAGGAACGAGTGTCGGAATGATCCAGCGTATCAAGAGACGAAACCACCTGAAGACCTACAAGAAGCAAAAAATCTCGAAACAAAGTGCAGAACAGAAGAAGCGAGCAGCAACAAGGGCCCGGAAATTGTATTCGCGTCTTTTGCAGCGTCCGGATGCATGCGTTTTGATGGACGATGAGACCTATGTAAAGGAGGGCTCAAAAACCCTTCCAGGTCCACAATACTTTACTGCCGTCGTTGGGGAGGATGTGAGCGATGCGGACAGGTCGATTCAAGTGGAGAAATTCGGTCGAAAGGTACTGGTATGGCAAGCAATATGTTCCTGTGGTTTGAAGTCAACCATTTTTTACACTACCGGAACTATAAATGCGGAAATCTATCGATCTGAGTGTCTCCAGAAGAGATTGTTGCCTTTATATAAGAAGCATAGTACACCTCCACTGTTTTGGCCGGATTTAGCGTCGGCTCACTATGCCAAAACCACTCTCAATTGGCTTGCGGAAAAGGGTGTAGATTTCGTTGAGAAAAATATCAATCCAACAAATTGCCCTCAGCTTCGACCCATCGAACGTTACTGGGCAATCATGAAGAGGGTCTTCAAGAAGACTGGTAAGGCAACTGGGAACATGCAGGAGTTCAAAAAAATTTGGGCTCAAGCGTCCAAAAAATGCGATGCAACACTTGTCCGGAACTTGATGAAGAGCATTCGATCCAAAGCTCGAAAATTCGTTAAGCAATAACTTAAATTTCATCTGGTCTTCATTATGTTCAAGTTGAACCTCGTACAATAAAGGATCATTTTTTTGTATGAATAAAATATCGGTTTTCAACATAATTTGAAAGAAAGTTTGTGGATAGCTTATTTTCGATACACTCCTTATACTGAAGGCTACGTAGGTTTCCCGCGTCTTCTTAAGGTATGTAGATACCAAATCCTCCCTATCTCCAACGGTTGCATAGAAGTGGCCAGGTGAGCGATCAAGGAGTATGTTTGTGGAGATTATTGCGTGAAAAAACGTTTCAGTAACTTGTTCCGTTTCAAGGTGGCATGCAATGTCTTCAACGAATTATTCCCCATCTCTAGTTCCATCCACGAGGTGTGCACACGTCAATGCTAATGCTAATGAATCTTGATGAAATTTTTACCACTGAATTAACATCCGGATCAAAACACTGTCATTAATTTCTCGTTATGACAACTAGAGGCGCAACAGTAATTAAAAAGGAGCGGCCAAATACTAAATGCAACGGACTTTATTACTCAAATTTATGTCAAAATTGGCGCTGGTATATGTCCTCGTATATGCACCTCAAATTACATGATTTTTTCTTAGTGTATGAGTATTCCGCAAGTTCACTTCATGATTATGATCCGGTATGGAAAATGCCTCAATACATAATCTGGGCAATGCAGAAGAGTATCTCAATTCGCAACTTTCAAATAAGTCTAAAAATTCAATTTGTTCCAGACAAAAGCTACAAGATATCCCAAGCCGAACCTTTTGTCTAAGAAACAAGAGCGGTCACTTAATTCCTGTCTTTCGGAGGGAATTTGCATGGGAATTAGCTGCGCCTTTTGCAAGCTCGGAATAACAGTCAACGAAAAGTGCGGCCCGGTTTAAAATTTCATAAAAATGCAGTCCCACTTCCTACGGTTTGTTAATTATTCAGAGTTGCTTTCGTAATTTCCATAGCGCACGGCAGCAGTCACAACTCTCTTCGAAAAGAAGAGAAAACAATCAAACGACTAGGTTCTCTTGCAGGTTCCGGAGCTAACGGAGCAAAAGTTTCAGGTTTGACAGAATTCCTGGGGAAGACAGTGGGAATCTTAAACATTTAGAACGATGCTTCCCAACCCTGCCAAACGGTATGTACATAGACTAAATGAAAATGATGATGTCAGATTGCATCCCGCAATGCACGAGACGAGAGGCAAAACATGCCATGAAATTTGAACGATTTTCCTCACATGACAGGCCGGAACCCTTCTGTCATTATTAGCATTATTGTTAACATCGGAGATGTATCAGCATCGTTGAACTTCATCGAAATGTGTGTGTGCGAGGGAAAATTCTGTTCATGGTAAAATAAACCTTGGGAAGAATGCACAACAACGACAGACTGTGTGCTTCGTAGTTTGCCTGCAAGCCTGGAAATAACTAAGGAAACAATTCAAGGTCAACTAAGTGGAAAATTTTCCCACAGAAATCCTAAACGCCCACGCAGGACACGGCAAATAGGTAGGTAAATGGGATCCGAGTCCATTTTAAATCAATTTTCCACCGAAAAATAAGTCGAACTTCAATTGCAAAAATCACGTTCGCAACGAAGTTCAATTTTCTCACGAAGCAACAGTGTCGGACTAAAGGCGGAAAGGAAAGCCGGAAGCGAGGAACTTCTCCGGGAGAAGGAATCTAATTTGTTCTATTATTGAATCTTGTTTAACACCGTGTGACGACGCGATGAAAGAAAGCTGCGCCCTTTGGCACCGAGCGGCAGCGTCGTCCAACGGGGACGTGTTTTTCAGTCCGGGGCAGAGAACATAGGCAGCAGCAGCGGCGTTTAGAATCAGTTCCACCGGCGGAAATTTCCGAATGCCGTTCACGTTTTTCGTTGATGATCGACGCTGTTACCGTGCTCGAGAGAGGGGATGGGAAATTTGATTTCTATCTGATTTCGGATGTTCGGAGACGTGGAAGAATAATGGTTGCGATTAATTTGGCTCATTGTTTGAGTTATTGAATTTGCCGCTTTCGCATTGCATCTGAAAAAAGGGAGGCAAGAATTCATTCCCGATGTAATCATAGGCATTGATTAATGATTAGGAATGCTGGACAGCGAATAATAACCAATAAATGTTTTATTTTTGTTTACTAATTATTATTTAATGAATCGTTATCATCTTAGAGGATAGTTGAAAATTGGTTCTCTGTGCAAACTCCGTTAGCATTCAGTTTCATTTCTTCACAAATGCCTCCAAAGGAGCATATGGAACCTGCTGTTACGCTTGAGCCGAAGCTAAGGACAGTGTATTGGTCCAGCTACTGACAGCAAAATCCAAAGTCCAAAGAATGAGTAAATCTTTCGTCACTACAGGCAAAATCTACAAGGAAATTTACTAGAAAGAATGCCTTCAGAAGCAATTGCTACCCTTCATCGAAAGCCATGAAGAATAACCATTGTTCTGGCCCGATTTGGCATCTTGCCATTATGCTTAAACAGTGATGCAGTGTTGTTCGAAGCAGTTCAACTGAATATTGTACCAAAAACCGCAAATCCGTCAAATTGTCCAGAGTTACGTCCAATCCAGAGATATTGGGCTCTGATGAATCGGAAGCTTTTCGGAAAGAAACAAGGAACCAAAGATATCAAACACTTTCATCAAATTTGGACGCCGTCTTTGTCTCCACGGTATCTGAGGAGATTGTACAAATGGAGTTAAGCGCAAAGTTCGGAAATTTTATGCAAAACCAAATATCTATGTTTTGACTTCGTGAACTGTTAAATCATATCCCATGAATCTCAAATAAACAACTACAACTGAAATATAATGCGAAATTTGTGTTTTGCTTAAGTTTTGAGGTGACTTGATTATTGTGGATACGAATATTATTATGCGTTTTGAGTTTATTTTGATGGAGTTTGGCCGCCGTACATGAGTCACGCATAAAAAAACACAATAGAAACTACAAAATCCAGAGCCGTCCTACCGTTGGATCGCTAAAAAGCTTTTAATTGCAAATTCAACAGAGTCTCGATAAAAGCCTTCAACGATCATCAGAGTGCCGGAAGTAAGGAACGGAGTGATCGTAAAAGTGGTCCAATAGACAGTAAAATGGCCAGGAAAATGGTGCAACAGTTCAAGAACCATCCAAACATGTCAATTGGAGATGTCCCTAAAAATTCCAAGGTGTCAGCCGGTTTTGTGCAGAAACCATGAAGCGTGCTGGGTTAGATGTTTACAGTGTGTCTCACAATAGGTGTCACCTTTTTTCAGTCTTAGTTTATTTCAGCTGTGTAATTTTAACAGCGGAATTGATTATATCCGTTTTTAATGTATTCTTTTGACAGCTTATCACTGAAGATGAATAAACGATTCCGTTTGTAATTTTTTTTTTTTTAGCTCCCATGAATGCCATACGGGAGCAAATTTTAAAATGACATTTGCAAAAGCTTAGACCGTTTCAGATATTCAATGACCTTAAGCAGTTCGAAGTGATTAAGCGTTTTGTTTTTCGTACCTTGCAACAGTTCAAGGAAACTGGAAATGTCCGTATTGAATACAAAGGAAGTGCCAGACGAGCTGCCAGAACGAAGAAATAGATCAAATGTGTGAGCGAAAAAGACGTAATCCAGCCGTATCTGGCCGTAAATTGAGCAAACAATTTCAAATGTCCCCTGCTTTAATGAACAGGCTCCTCAAACATTGGTTCAGCACGGTGACAGCGAGATTTTATTTTCGGATGAAAAGCTCTTCCTCCTTCAGGACAGTCATAATCAACAAAATGACCGTGTGTATGGCAAAAGTCTTGCCAATATTCCAAGAGATAAACTAGCTGTAGAACGCTATCAGAATGTATCAAAAATCATGGTATGGGGCGCCGTTTCACGAAAAGGAAGTAGGTTCTTTTAATAGAACCTAACGTAAAAATCAACACTGAATATTACATCGAGCAGGTTTTGGAGAACCATCTGATTCCTCATGCTTCAACGCTGTATGGGAATACACCATATTGTTTCCAACAGGACTCAACTCCAGCTCACAAGACAAAGAAAACAGAAGCGTGGTGCGAGGAAAACTTGCCCGATTTCATCATAAGCGAGGAATTGCCTGCATCTTCATTGGATCTCAACCCACTTGACTACTTGTTTGGTGTTATATGCTTCAACATATAGGCCCTACGAAAGAGCTTACTTTAGATCGATTCAAGAAACATTTGGTTGATATTTGGGACCAAATTCAAAGCGTTTACGCAACGTTATCAAGGAAAAGGGCGAGAGATTCTAATTGAATTAATATGGTTTATTTCTATAACACGTATCTTTCAAATGAATAATAAATGCTATGATTTGGTTGATTTGTTTTGCTGCAATCCCATTTTGTTTTAGTGACACCTATTGTGAGACACCCTGTACAAGGTGCAAAAAGCCCCAAACCGGAATGAAAAGCGAAACATCAATGCGAAAACCCGCGCCCGGAGACTTTACACGAGGTTCACCAAATCGTATTGCATCGTGATGGATGACGAAACTTACATCAAGGTCGACTTCCGTCAACTTCCTGGGCGAGAATATTTCGTTGCCAAGTCTAAGTTCGATGTTCCAGAGGATGTTCGAAAGAAGAATTTATCGAACTCCCTTCATCACTTCCGGAACAATCAACGGTGCGATTTATACGGAAGAGTGCCATAAGAAGCGTCTCTCCATTTATAAGGCAGCACAAAGGATCAACTCTGTTTTGGTCTGATCTAGCATCCTGCGACTACGCTCGAAACGTGTTGGAGTGGTACCGAGCCAACGGAGTAAATTTTTTTCCAAAAGATATGATCCCTCCAAAGTAACCTTCGCCTCAACTTTGCCCAATTGAAAAGTTCAGTGCAATTATGCTGGCGAAACTTCGCACACATCTCAAAACTATTAAAACAGATCTGAAGATGAAAAAAAATTGGGTAAAAACAACAAATACACTGAGAAAATCGGTTGTACACAATTTGATAGGTGAAGTGATAAAGGAAGGTGCGGGAATTCGGGATGGGAGATGAAATTGATTAAAACAAATTTTCAGTGTCATTTTAACTCAAAATTTTCCAATCTTTCCGAAAAAAATACTTTTGAAACTGGAAAAATACGAAATACATCCGAAAAGGGCCAAAACTTATTAAGTTATCAAAAAAATCAATATTAAATCAGTAATATCTTCTAAACGGTGCATCTTAGAAAAATGATACAGGGGTACTTTTTGCTTGCAAATTTGATGTTCTTTCATAAAATTAGAGTGACAAACTTTTTTGACTTTTCTTAATAGCTTTTTTGAAAATTGTAATTTTTTTATAATTTTTTTTTCATTTTAACCTATTTTTCTCCAGAACAACCCACTGTGCACTAGATAGCATTTTCAGTCAGCTATAACATAAAAATATTTAAAAAATTATTGACATGTAACTTTTAAGGGAAAATCTATATTTTAGTTCAAAACACAAAAACCAAACTTTTTTTTACCGTGCATATTTTTTCCATATAGCACCAACAATTGTTTAAAACTTCGCGCAAGACACCAAACCAATCGGACAAACCGTTTCCGAGATACAATTTTTTGAAGATATCATGTGCATTTTTCATAGGCCCTTCTCATAAGTAAGGCTAAATTCAAAATGGCGAACCAAGTATACAAAACGGCGTTTTTCTTCCCCAAAAACTTGTATGCAAGGTTTCATGCAAATCAAAAAATATGAAAATTACTCGTTGCTGAAATGATATGGAACCGCTCAGACACTCTTTCTGATTTACTCTCTTTGCCACACAAGGTATTTTTTTGGGAAATTTCGATGCCTTCTTCGTTCTGGAATGCTCAGCAGTAGCATTTTTGGCCATAGCAGAATAAAAAGCCAGTCCTGGAAGCTGGTTGAAATCCTCCAGGACATAAGTTTCATCGTCCATAACAACGCATGAAAACTTTGTCAAATATTCGCAGTACAAACGTCGAGGCCGTGATTTTGCTGCCAAGTTCTGTTTGTCGTTGCGATTTGGAACTGTTTTTACTTTATACGACTTAAGTCCCAAACGTTGTTTTGATTTTTGGACAAAATCAGGCGACATTCCTATTTTAAGAGCCACCGTTCGAATGGAGAGATTTGGGTTTTTCGTTAATATCCTTTTCACCTTTCGGTCCATGACAGGATCAGCGCGTCCAATGTTTTTGTCACTTCTCGGTTTCCTCTCCGCCGACAAACGTTCCGAAAATGATTTGAGCACATAGTGAACAGTGGATGTAGGCAAATCCAATGTTTTTGCAAGGTCCCGTATTGACAAGTCAGGATTTGCCGTACGCCCGTACAAAATTCGCTCGCGCACTTGTTTTTCTTTCGTCGCCATCTTGAATACTAAACATGAAATGTAAACATCAATCATAGTTTTTTTTTTCATCATAGACTCTCAGCTATACCACAGTGATTTTTTTATTCCTACGTGCAATATTTCAAAAGTTACAATGATTTGAAGGTGTCCGGATTAAAGTGGATACATACCTTAAATGAAACAGGTTATGAGAACAGCTCCCAACTCCCAACTGAAATAATCAGGGATTATTATGCGTTAACCACTCAAGAAACGAAACACACGTTTCTTTTGGCTTTTTGGTGATAATTTTTATTGGCATCATCATCAAAGTCATGTAGAGTCCGTAATCCATTAGTGATTCATAACATTATTTCTAGTATCTATATCTATAAAGGGTGTCCACGATGAAATTGCCACACACAAAATTGATTCGCAAAATTCGAGTTTTCATCCGATTGCCATCAAATTTTCAGGGATTGAGAAATAACTATTAAACTTCATTTTACCATTTTACTCGTATTTTATTTACAGTCCATACGCAAATGCCCGCACCTTGGCCTTAACCCCGGCCATAAGATTCTGCACAACCTGTGAATCAACCGTTTTTTGCATGTAAACCCATACTTTCTTCAGTTCCTCGACTGTCTTCACTACCTTAGGTCGTTTAAGAAGGTGCTGCTTCATAATCGCCCAGTACTTCTCGATGGGGCGGAGCTCCGGAGTGTTGGGAGGGTTGAACATTTTCGGCACAAAATTGACCTTATTGTCCGCATACCACTTCAGCACGTCCTTGGAGTAGTGGCATGAGGCCAAATCCGGCCAGAAGATGTGGGCCTTCAGGAGAGGAAGCAGCCGCTTCTGGAGGCACTCTTTTATGTACACCTGTCCGTTCATCGTGTCCTGGGTCACGAAAGGTGCACTCCGCTTGCCGCACGTGCAGATGGCTTGCCAAACCAGGAATTTCTTCGCAAATTTGGACATCTTCTGAGTGCGGACATGCTCCGGAACGCTGAACTTATCCTTGGCCGTGAAAAACAGGTTGCCGGGGATTTTCGTCGTCCATGATGCAGCATTCAACTTTCGTCAGCATGTTGAGGTACAACTTCCTGGCACGGGTTTTGGCGGACTTGTTCTGCTTCTCGTCGCGATTAGGGGCCTTTTGTACCTTGAACGTTCGAAGCCCAGCCTTAATTTTGGCCTTCTGGACAAAACTTCGGCTTAGGTGCAGCTTCTTAGCCACATCCCGAACGGAGGCGTTCGGATTTCGGTTGAAGGCCCCAACTACGCGGTTGTGATTTTTTGTGTTGTACGGAATACTTTTTCCTTCACTTCTGGGCTTCCGATCGGTGGTCAACCGTTCCTCGAACCGCTTAATCACTCGCGACACCGTGGAATTCGCGATTCCCAACGTTTTAGCGATGGAACGATGCGAGAGATCCTTGTTCTCGTGATGAATGCGCAAGATTTTATCACGCACGAGCTGTTCTTTCGACTCCATTTCCGCGAGTTTTGATCACAGGACTTTAAAACTTGCAGGATGTAAATAATGCACTATGAACTAAATCCACCCAAATTTTCATTAAATTCTACCCAACGGTTAAAAAGTTAGAGCAATTTCATAGTGTGGCAATTTCATCGTGGACACCCTTTATGTATGTATACGCACTGTGCGTCTGACCGTGTGTCATAATAGAGTGAGCTTTTATCCAAACTTTTATAGCTAAAGCTCCCTTACTGTTTATAGGTGTATTGAATGTCGGAATTACCATGATAGCTTCACGACAGTGTAGCTTGTATTTTTTACACCAACGCCGACCATTGATTCGCAAAGTTAACAGGTTTGTGTGTTTTGCTGTTAGTACTTATTTAAGACTAATTATGTCTCCTGTAGGATCAAACGTCTCAACTTTGCCCAAAAGTACATCGACAAGCCATTAAACTTCTGGAAACAGGTTCTCTGGAGTGATAAGAGCAAGTTCGAGCTCTTTGGTCGTAAACAGAGGGCATGAGTCTGGACAAAACCTGGAGAAAAACTTGCAGATAAAAATGTTCAAAAACCAGTGAAGCACGGAGGTGGCAATAGCTTGGTGGGGGTGGAAACCCCTAAAAAAAAAAAAAAAGAGGCCAACAAACTTACAAAAAACCTTTTCAAAAAAATACCCCCCCCCCACCACCCCCCCAACACACCCCCTCCCCCCCCCCCCCCACCTATAATTTAACCCCCCCCCAACCCCGCTTAACCCTACCAAACCCCACCCGAAAAACCTATCCAAACCTCGGGAAAGGCCCATAAATTTACCCCCCCACCTCCGAAATCCCGTCGAAAGTATGCCACGACGCCTGCAGGCCGTTATTGAGCCGCGTGGTGGTCATACTTTCAAAAACACCCCACCCCCCCCAAAAAAAAAAAAACAAAAAACAGAATTTTAAAAAAACCCACCAACCACCCCCCCCCCACCCCCCCCTCCCCCCCCCCCCACTATTCCCCCCCCCCAAACACCCCCAAAACCACACAATTAACCCCCCCAACATCCCAAACCCGCAACCACGCCCCCCTTATTCCCGTGTGTCATACTAAGAGGGTTATTCCGAGAGTCGAAGTGACGTTTGTCACTTGGTGAAGTGAGAAAAGTCACCTGCAGTGACGTGAGTCTTCTGGGTAAATCAAATGGAGAGTCACGTCACTGCAGGTGACTTATCTCACTTCATCAAGTGACAAACGTCACTTCGGCTCTCGGAATAACCCTCTAAGTATTGATTTTAGCAATAAGCAATAAAAGTCATGAATTTTTTAAGTGCGTACTTTATTTTGTCCATAAAAACACGAACAATCACCCAATAAACCTTGTTTTTTGTTGAAAATATCACTCTCAAAGCTCAAATCAATCCATATTCCGAAAATGCATACGTAATTGTAATTTTCGTCCAAAGATATCGAAGTGTAATTTTTCATAGTTGCTGGATAATACTTACAAATTTTGGAAACATGGAAGGTGCGTACTTTATTTTGTCCAGCACTGTAACTCGCCATGTAAACATTTAAAAACGGTTTGTATCAAACCGGAACCTCTCGTAAGAATACTGTATGGTACGAGGAAATGTTTCCGATATCCCATCTTTTGGACAGCAATCAGCGATTCAAGTTTTGCATACTGCCAAACGAGCCCTCCACTCTGAAAGAATATGCAACAACAATCATCACGTCACAAACCGGCGCGGACAAAATGCTCCGACGTCTGGAGAAATTAATTGGACTTTTTTCCCCGAAGAAGCAACATTAGAAGGGAAACGGTAGTAGGTGCATATCTCATCAAGCCGCATAATCTCACAGATAGGAACGTTCGGTAGCCACTCTTCACATATAGGAAACAATCGAATCGAGCCGACCGGTCAGAGCTTTCTCTGGCATGATCCGGTACCCATAGGTACGTATCACGTTGCTTTGTACCTCCAGACAGTAGCTACTGTTGTACCACCGCATTAGCCGAAACTCTGGTGTTTTAAATTCCGACAGATCCTGCTTTATGACGCCTTTGGTTACGGTTTCTGGGCTTTGGATCCAAATTGCCAAATACCTATATGTAGGCAGGCAAAGATTGGTCGGTTTAAGGTCCCGTATGAGGCATTATTCTCTAGCCTTAGTTCCTATGCTCCGGATAGAGAGCAAGCGCTTAAGAGGATTACCTCCGGGGGACATCTGTAACATAGTAGTGTTTTTACCATTTGGCATTGTCGTCGTCGTCGTTGTTGTTGTTATAGTTGTAGATAGTCGTCGCCCAGTTGGAAGAAAAACCACCGTGAAAATAATGGCTCATTAGAGAGTGGGTAGGTGGGGTGATTTTGTGCTACATATAATGCAACGTGGGGTGAGTGGCATTTGGGGTATTATATTTACATTTTCTCATTATTTTTAATTGCTTTAATTTACATTTGTTGCTGCCAGTTTGGGGAAGAGTTATTGGCTGGATGGAGAAAAAATAAGAAATCCGAAGAACGTTTCCTAGATAAGATGGATACAGGTATATCATGAGGGATTTCCTGCTGAGGACCAGGTGAGAGTTAATGGATTCCACCTCCGCCTTAGTCAGTGCTGTTCCAATGAGGCAATCAGAGCGCAAAATTAAACATTTAAATTGATGGCTGTTCATTACTCTGATGGAGTAACCATATCCAAATTGGCCCTTCGACGTGAAATTAAAAAAAAAAGAGCGCATAAATAGGCAATCATGGCTCCTCACCCCGAAGTGGGTGAGTGTATACTTTGAAATGCACACCATTTATGCTTAATTAAATTACAAATTGATTTGTGCAATTAAATAGCCTCGCGGGTTTGTTTATCGAAAGGTGATGAAAAATCAATGCAGCTTGTTGCGGATTGATTTGAGAGGTTTTCAACAGTTGTTCACAAAATTGCTCGTACACACGAACGAATATGTATTTTCAGTTAAAATAGTAAGTTTGAAAAATCAAAACATATGAAGATAAAACACATGAGGAGGTTTTATGCCCATTTTAGAAAAAAAAAACTAAAATGGGCTTTTCACTCCTCCGGAAAAAAATACAAATAAAATAAATAACAAATAAATAAATAATTAAAGTAAGGCGGTTCAAATTGGTCTTCTGGTGAGGTAGACTGGAACGATGAAAATGTCTTCGGATCGAATTACGGATTCCGAAAATATACTTGGTGGTCCTGTCAAGGTTCAGAGAATCACTCACCTGGTTTACTGAAGGAACTTGCTGTTCTCGGGCCCGAGTGATTGCTTCGTCGAGCTGTCGGTCGATGTCTTCGGGCGTCTCGGGGAGCGTCTCATAATCGACAGAGTCGTCGACACATCGCTGGAACAGTTCCCAGTTCACTCGGTGATAGTTGTGCCTTGTGATAGGGTGCCGATTGACCTAGAAGCCAACTTCGGCCACCACCGGATAGTGGTCCGAGCTGAGCCCCTGGTATACGACCGATTGAGCAAAGTTGTTTGCCATATTGGTGAGGAAAATGTCGAGGGTTGAGTGAGTCCCGGCTTGACTTAAACGGGTTGGAGAATCCGAACTCAACAACAATGCTCCTTCATGAATTTTAAAATCTGAATCTTTGAGCTTACAATGCCTAATCATGTCCTAAATCTATTGCAAACGTTATCTGTAAGTTCCACTTTCCATCAGCAATTCGTAAAAATCAGTATCGACCGCAAATATTCAACAAAAAAAAAGTCTGACAAGTCTGACAAGACAAGGGACTATTCATAAACCACGTAGATTTTTCTGGGGGGAGGAGGGGTATGGCCAAAGTCTACGATCCATACACACTTAGATTTTTTTACAGAAATCTGTAAAAGTTTACCGATTTCTCAACAGCTGTACGTTCGGTAATCCAATTTAACGTATTTCGGTAAAATTTTACCGAATTACCGTATTTTTTTTACAGATAACTGTAAAATTTCACCGAAATCCGTTAAATCGGATTACCGAACGTTCAGCTGTTGAGAATTCGGTAAAATTTTACAAATTTCTGTGAAAAAATCTAACTGTGTACAAAAATTCAAAAAAATGTATGGAGAAAAGTCTACGAGGGGGAGAGGGGGGGTCTGAGATTTTCAAAAATGAGCCTACGTGGTTTATGAACAGGCCCTTATTAGTTTCACTAGCATCCAATTATTTGTACTTCAATTTACACAATCAATGTAATGGTTTAGGTATTGTATGAACTCGGATTATCCAGTACCGTCACTGTAACAATTGAAAAACTTCTAACAGGCAAGTTTTCACTTATTCGATATTGCCAACTCAGTGAAAAATAAGTATTGGGCGTCGAAGATTTGGCGTCAAAGTTGACAATCGAAATTGACAACCGAAATCCACAACCGTTACAGACAGCTCATGTAGTCTAAGTTTCGAAGCTCTTTATTGAAAAATTAGAACAAGAAGGCCATGTTCTCATAATAAGTTTCATTAGTATTCAATTATTTGTAGATCAATTTACACAATAAATGTACTTTAAATTGGTACATTTTGGAACATTATCCCAATAAAATATCATTATCCTCTGAAGATATCTCTATTGTCTTCAAGTTTATCATAGATCAGCATTACTTTTAATTTCAAGCCATTGTCGAGATTTTCGGTGGCCACTTCAGGAGCCCGGACAAACTTGTTAGCCTGTTGAGTGTCCATGGCAACAGTTGACTCCTTTCGATCGAATGTCGGATCACCTCACCGATTTCACCGCAGCCAATTTCTGAACCTTGCAAACGAGGGGAAAACAAGGGCAACTTTCAACCCCTTGTTTTACCCAGGCGCGCTAGCAAACTGTAACTACTACGACCACTAGTATTACTAGCAACAACCGTCCTTGAAGCAGTCTATTGATGCACACACGCCGAATTGCTATACCCTGCTTTCCTCCGTTCGTGGTAGATTTTACTGCTACTGTTTCGGATTAGCCTCCGATTGAATCAACTTTCATTGGTGTCTACTACATATCTCTCTAGCAATGGCGACCCATGAAAAGTTGAGAGATAAATGAAGATGTAGTCAAAATTTTAATTTTATTTCGGGGTAAACAAATGATTTTTGCCGCCATAGCAGGAACACCAACATGTTCGTTTATAATAGAATAGAAGCAGCGATTGGCTGGTCCATACGAAATTCATTTCGTGCATTGTACGAATAAGAAGTGATGCAAGCATTACGAGTGTTCCTTGCATGCGTGAGTGAATTTACGAAAAAATATATTTTTACTGCAACAAAAAGGGTCTCATCTCTAACTCACTGATTCGATCGATTATTTCAAAATCTCACTAATCAAAATCAAATAACATTGGTCAGTGAACAAGCGAACGGTGCAGTTCGATCGGTCCGCTCTCTGTTGCTTAAGAAGCTTTTCACGAGTTGTTTCAATTCTTCAGTATTGTTATTTTTCGCGATCGCGAGTGAAAACGAGTCTTGGTTTTGAAGAAGAAAAAGTTGTGTGTTAAGCAGTGCAACAACGTCAATAATTGCAATTATCAATATTGCCACGATCTAAAAGCCATACTGCTCCGCATCTATACGGCACGCACACCAGCAGTCCATCGTGTGTGGCGTGCATTCGGCCATCCACCAACTACCACCGACCAGCAACATCATCATTATCGTCATCATTATCATCATCGTTCAGCTCCACGTCTAGCCGGTACACGCGGCCACACATCGTCGCTCGACAGCAGCAGCACATTCGTCGCCCGGCTGCAGCAGATCAGTGATACATTTAAGGTTGAAGAAGTCGTAATTAATTTGGGCAATGATGATGATTGTCTTGTTCTTTTTCTTCTTCTTCCTGTCAAAATTTCTTTTTAGCTATTTTCGGTAATAAATCATGACTTAAATTTTTCTGTGCACGTTCACTGCGTAGAATTATTTTTTTCTCACTTTTTACAGAACATTTTATTAAACAAAACACTATGAATTCACTTTAATCTGGTAGTTTTTAAAAACCTGGTTCGCTAACAAAATACACCAACACAAACTCGACATTTGCTTCTCAAACTAACACTATTAGAATGACCCATCACTTATCTTTTCCATAAATCATTCTGGTCGATTTTCATATTTTCACAGCTTTTAAAGGGATTTACAGCTCTTGTGCTGGATTTTTCTTCCTAAGAAAATTCACTTTTTGTTCCTTCAAGCACTTTTAAACGAGTAAACTGCTTCCAAAATTTCCAAACGATAAACAAGCCAGGCCACTGTATTGTCAATGTAGCAGAACAGCGCAACTCGTAAAATCACTCGCGCCCCAAGTAAAAATTGACAATCCATTTGAGCGCATTGCAACTTCGAGATTCTCAACAATATAAGCCACACTTTCGACAGCACACACACTACGCTTCAAGCGAGCTAGAGAATCATCGATCATCGACAGTTGCCAGATTTACATCTTGATATTTTTTACTGATGGGTTTTGGCATGTTCAAAAACTGAGATACATCTGTACAAAACATGTTGTTTCAGATGTTTTTCGATATCTTATGATATATTTATTGAGTTGGAAGCAAAATATTCACTAATTTGCTATGTAACATAATCTACCATGAGCAAAAATTTTGAAAGAAATATTCTTCTCTGAGTTGGCAACTATGCTCGTCAGCTGATATTTTCGTTCCACCCAGTTTCCTCCTATCAATTTGTAAACAATCTTTGCACAGACCGAGCGTAACTTTGTCAATAATTGAAATTAATTCCGGTGAGTAGTAATGCCGCAGAAAAGGAAAGCACAACGGGCGGCGTTAATTCGCGAAGCAACGAAGCGGTTTGCGCAGGAACAGTTGAGCGGGAGTGATCAGGAAGAATATTTATCGCTGGATCGATATTCGACACTCATCAACGGACCAAAGTGTTCTGTTTGTCGAAGATCCAGTGAGTAGTGATTGTTATTCAGAACGTGAAGATGAAAATGAATTGTGCACCATTAACAACTGGGGAATAATTCAGTGAACAAATTTTTAAATGTTTTTCTGCCGTTGAATCTGATGAGTGGAAAAATTGTTGTGATTTTAATGCAAATTTCATCTCGTCAGACCTTTCCGGTGAAACGGAATACGATCATCGAATACCGGTGATGGAATCCACCGTCGAAACGATCCAGTATTTTAAGAATCAGTGGATTTCAGATCTCACAAATATTCCTCTGTAAGCTTCAGGTAAGTGTTATTTTAGAGATACGCAACTAGAGAATGAATTCATTCATTAATAGTGTGGTTATCAAATGCTATAAATGGGTTAACATGCTTTTAATGGATTAATGGATAAACACCCGCATAATCACAAACCATTTCCCTTATTGTTGACGACCGTTTCCTTTTTGTTACGACACTTACCCTTATAGTAGACAACTATAAACTAACAATCTCCTATATAGTTTTAACAATATGTCAGATAGTAAGGATGGCACAAATGAAAAACAAATTTCTGCATTACTCGGAACCAAATTTGTCATGTGGGAGGTTTTGAAGGCAATGATTGTATGGTGATTTGAGTCCTCGCTATCATAAAAATGAAATACAAATTTCAACCAAAAATAAGAATTATCCAGGTAACTGAAACACAAAATGTGTATTTCTCGGGTAAGAAGCATGTTCTGATAGAAGTTTGAACCCCTTGCCAGTTCTTTTAAATTTGCATTCATTTAGTTGCAAGCGTAGCAGCGCACGCACCGGGTTCAGCTAGTATAAAAATGGATTTCTGTCTGTCTGTCTGTCTGAACCTAATAGGCTTGGAGACTACTGAGCCGATCGGCGTGAAAATTTGTATGCAGGGGTTTTTGGGGCCGGGAAAGGTTCTTAAGATAGTAAAAGACCCCTCCCTCCTCTGCAAGGAGGGGCTCCCATACAAATGAAACACATTTTTCTGCATAACTCGAGAAATAATCAAGCAAAGGAACCCAAATTTAGCATGCGGACGTTTTTGCAGGCAAGAAATGTTTCTATGGAAGTTTGAGACCCCTCTAGAAAGGGAGGCTCCCATACAAATAAACCAGAAGTTTCTGCATATCTCAGGAACTAATCAAGCAAATGGAACCAAATTTGGCATGTGGGGTTTTCTGGAGGCGAAAAATGTTTCTATGGTGGTTTGAGACCCCTCTCCTCTCCTAGAAGGGGTGCTGTCATACAAATGAAACTGAAATTTCTTCATAACTCTAGCAAATGGAACCAAATTTGGCTTGCGGGGATTTTAAAGGCAATAAATGTTTCTACAGTAGTTCAAGACTCCTCCTGTCTCTCTGGTAGGAGGGGGCGGGGCTCCCATACAAATGAAACACAAGTTTCTGCATAACTCTAGAGCTAATCAAGTCAATGGAACTAAATTTGACAGGAAGAGGTTTTTGAAGGCAAGAAATGTTTCTAAGGTAACTCGAGACCCCTCCACCCTCTTTAAGAGGGGGCTCTCATACTAATGAAACACAAATTTGTGCATAACTCGAGAACTAATCAAGCATATGGAATCAAATTTGGCATGTGGAGTTTTTTGGAAGAGAAAAATGTTTCTATGGAAGTTTGAGACTCCTTGAAACACAAATTTGTGCATAACTCGAGAACTAATCAAGCATATGGAATCAAATTTGGCATGTGGAGCTTTTTGGAAGAGAGAAATGTTTCTATGGAAGTTTGTGACTCCTCCGCCATCTGAAAGGGGGAGGGAGGGGGGTTTACATACAAATTGCAACACCAATTTCTGCATAACTCGAGAACTAATCAAGTAAATGGAACCACATTTGGCAGGTGGAGGTTTTTGAAGGCAAGAAATGTTTCTAAGGTGGCACGAGACCCTCCCTTCTCTGAAAGGAGGGCTCACATACAAATGAAACACAAATTTCTGAATAACTCGAGAACTTATCATTTAAATGGGACCAAATTTGATATGTGGAGGTTTTCGAAGGCAAGAAATATTTCTATTGTGGTTTGAGACTCGTCCGCTCACTGAAAGAGGGGTCTCTCATAAAAATGAAGCACAAATTTCTGCATAACTCGAGAACAAATCATATACAAATGGAACACAAATTTCTGCATATCTCGAAACTTAATCAAGCAAATGGAACCAAATTTGGCAGGTGTAGGTTTGTGAAAGCTAGAAATGTTTCCAAAGTGACCGAGACCCCTCCCTCATCTATTAGGGAGGCTCCCATACAAATGAAATATAAATTTCTGCATAACTCAAGAACCAATCAAGCAAATGGAACCAAATTTGGCATGTAGAGATTTTTGAAGGCAAGAAATATTTCTATTTTAGTTCAAGATCCCTCCCCCTCTTTAAGAGGGGGTGGGTCTCTCATACTAATAAAACAGAAATTTCTGCACAACTCGAGAACTAATCAAGCAAATGGTACTAAATTTGGCATGTGAAGGTTTAAGAAGGCAATCAATGTTTCTAAGGTGACTCGAGGCCCCGTATAACTCGGGAATGAATCAAGCTAATTGAACCAGGTGGAGGTTTTTGAATGCAAGAAATGTTTCTATGGTGGTTTGAGACTCCTCCGCCTTATAGAAGAGTACATCCCCAGCAGTGTTGTTATATCAGTGCACTATGGAAGATGTTTGTTCATGCAAGTAAGGGTGCAACAAAATTTGAAAATTTTCGATGCTTTTTCCTGCTTCCTTCACTTGTCAAGCTTATTGCTTTCACAATTAGTTTATTGCCTACTCACAACTTAATGTTCTAGATGCACTTTCACCGTTATTAATTGAGAGCTTTCGATACCAACACAATTCATGAATTTGTATATTGTGTGATAAGCACAATAATACTCTATGCCCAAGGAAGTCGAGAAAATTTCCAACCCGGAAGATTTTCTCAACTGGACCGTGTATGGATTCCCGCTCTTCAGCATAATGAAGGACACAGCTGGCATAAAAAAATATATGCCCCCGTATGCAGATTGTGGTCCTGGAGCTTTACTGAGCAAGTTTGTTGCTGATCGCGAACAAATAAAATTAGCACATGAAAAAATCAAGCTTCAACCGGACTGCTGCAGAAAGGCAGCCAAATCGACGTTTGAGGAAAGAGACTATGGAGAAGTAGCACTGGCTATAAACGAAATGATTTTTGATTTTGATAATGACATACCAGCAAAGATTCAATGCTATTCTGTAAGAATTATTTCAAAATATTCATGCTGGTTCAAACCCTTTGATCCATACTTTGATTATTTATTCTAGCTTTCCGAAGAATCTAGGAGAAAAATTAAGACGATGCTAACAACGGCAGAGATGGAAGAGTTTGCCAAAGGGAGCTACTCTCATACTCAAGGTTCACAGCTGATGTGATTGGTTCTACAGACAAGACGTTGAAAAAAAATCTAATTCGATTTTACTTAATAATAATTTCTTTTGTTGTATACCCGATGGTTTGTATGATAAACTACTGTAATCCATGTAAAATTTAATTATTGAATTAATTTTAGAGCATATGTGACATGAAAACCCATTTATCGAAAAGCGATACGCAAGCAATTTCACCTCGTGAGTTATGAAAATAAATAAATATTGCAGGAAATTTCAATACTTCCCACGAAAACACATGTCTCAAACACGGATACACGTGTAGTGGTAAGCTTAAGAATAGCTGTTGATTTTCATTTCCTCACACATATGTTTAAATAGATTTACCAATACAAGGACAATGCAATCATTGATTTCGAAAAATAATTACGAAGTCTTCAACCTTAAGATAAGTTGAGTTAAGTTTTTTTTTCTGTGTGAGTGTGTGAGAGTGAGTGAGAGTGTGTGAGAGTGTGTGAGAGTGTGTGAGAGAGTGTGCTTAGCTTTAGTTTATTTATCTGTGATTGATTGTATATAATTGCGTTATTGGTTGAGCGTTAAAGCTCCCACAAGCGAGCCATGGATGGTTTGTCGGATGACAAATCATCTATGGCGCGAAATGATGAGGTAGCTCATAGAGTACCCAGATCACGTGCATATCCAGATAGTTCAGCTGGTCCATGGGTTGTTTACTTCCAGCCCAAAACGAAACCTCTAAACGTTTATCAGATCAGTAATGATCTGACGAAACGATTCTCGGCCGTGACCGAGATAATTAAAGTCAGGCCAAATAAACTTCGGGTCGTTGTGTCCAACCTCAAGCAAGCTAATGAGATTGCTGTCTCCCAGCTCTTTACACTAGAATATAGAGTGTATATCCCAGCTCGGGGTATTGAAATTGAAGATGTGGTCACCGAAACAAGTCTGACCCCTGAGATCCTGCTAAAGCAGGGGGTTGGTCGATTCAAGAACCCTCTGCTATCTCCAGTTAAGATACTGGATGTGTGCCAACTAGGCACAGTATCGACCAATAATGGCGAAAAAAAGTTTACACCGTCAGACTCGTTTCGTGTGACCTTCTCTGGCTCAGCCCTCCCTCAATACGTCGAGTTGGGAAAACTTCGACTACCTGTGCGGTTGTTTGTACCTCGGGTCATGATCTGCCAAAAATGCAAGCAGATGGGACATACGACCTCCCATTGCGGCAATAAGGCACGCTGCTCCAACTGCGGGGAGAAACATGAGGATGGCGCCTGTGCAGACAGCACACCAAAATGCGCTTTCTGTAAGGGAACTCCTCCTCATGCTCTCTCATCGTGCCCGGCGTACAAACAACACGGGGAAAAAATAGAACGCTCGCTAAAACAGCGTTCCAGGCAATCTTTCGCCGAAATGGTGAAAAAGGCCTCCCCATCACCCAATGCCAATACAAATCCCTTTGCTCCTCTGTCAGATGACGAGTCTGACTTTGATTCGGCTGAAGAGGGAACATCGTTCACTTTTCCGGAAGGTGCTTCAAGGAAGCGAAGACGCGTCCGCCCACGGAAAGTTGCTGAAAAGAAGCCCGAGACCAGCATGCCCATTTCAAAAAAAGGTGGGAAAAAGGAAAATCCAATTCCTCCTGGTTTTCGTAGTACTAACTACACCCAGGACTTTCCATCTCTTCCGGGGACATCCAAAACCCCTGATGCCCCAATTTTAAGAACAGAAACCCCTTCCTCGACTGGGCTGTTCTCATTTGATAACATTGTCGAAGGTATCTTCAAGTACCTCGAAATTTCTGACCCTCTCAAAAGCATTGTTTTGGCAATGCTTCCAACAGTGAAGACTTTTTTGAAGCAATTGACAATTAAGTGGCCCCTCCTTGCAGCTATCATCTCCTTCGATGGATAATTTTCCAAATGAGGTCGGGGATTTGATCACTGTTCTACAGTGGAATTGTCGAAGTTTGATTCCTAAATTGGAATCATTCAAATTTTTAACTCACAATACCGGTTGTGATGCTTTCGCTCTTTGTGAAACATGGCTCTCTTCCGAAATTGATCTTCCGTTTCATGATTTCAATATTATTCGTCTTGATCGTGAGGATTCACGTGGAGGAGGAGTACTTCTGGGGATCAAAAAGTGCTACTCCTTCTATAGAGTGAATTTTCCTCCTATTCCAGGTATTGAAGCTGTCGCATGTCAGGCTGTTATTAAAAATAAAAGCCTTTGCATTGCTTCCGTTTATATTCCTCCAAGAGCCCCAATAAACCAGAAACAACTTTCAGATATTTGTTCGGTTCTTCCTGCTCCGCGGTTGGTCATGGGAGATTTTAACTCTCACGGTACAGGCTGGGGAGAACTGTACGACGACAACCGGTCTTCCTTATTATATGACCTCTGTGACAACTTCAATATGACAGTTCTTAACAATGGAGAAGTAACACGTTTGGCTGGTACATCCTCAGTTGGCAGTAGATTAGACCTCACACTTTGTTCGAATTCATTATCGTTGGATTGCACATGGAATGTGATTCAAGATCCCCACGGTAGTGATCACTTGCCCATACAAATTTCGATTGCCACCGGGTTCAATCCGTCGGAATCCATCAACGTCGCGTATGATCTAACCCGTTACATCGATTGGACAAAGTTCAGGACAGCAGTAGATGAAGCCGTAACGACGGTAGAAGAGCTTCCACCGCTGGAGGAATATAACTTCCTCTCCAACCTGATCTTAGACAGCGCGCTTCAAGCTCAAACTCGACCAGTTCCAGGAACGTCATTTCGCAGGAAACCTCCTTCTCCATGGTGGGATCAGCAATGCACCGAGGTTTACCGTAAAAAGTCCGACGCGTTTAAAGTTTTCCGTAGACGTGGAACACCTGAGCACTTCGAAGTATACACGGCTCTCGAACGTGAACTTAAGAGCCTCATCAAGGCCAAGAAACGCGTATACTGGCGAAGATTCGTGGATGGGCTATCGCGCGAGACGTCGATGAGTACTCTTTGGAACACGGCGCGAAGATAGCGTAACCGAATACGAACAACGTGAGCGAGGAGTACTCGGACCAATGGATCCTCAAGTTTGCGTGAAAAGTTTGTCCAGATTCTGTGCCGGCACGGATCATTCCTCGCGAAACCGAGAATTCGATAGATGAGAACAGCCAGCCTTTCTCAATGGTAGAACTCTCTCTCGCGCTTCTTTCGTGTGGCATTACGGCTCCAGGAGCTGATAGAATCAAGTTCAACTTGCTTAAGAACCTTCCAGACGTCGCGAAGTCGCACGAAAAAGCGACGATGGAGCGAGGATTTTCAATAATTGAAAACATTCTGGTGGTGAACCAAACTGAAATGGGTTTGGTTGCCCAGAGAAATGTCTGCGAAGCCATAACGCTGGAACTGCCACCGACGTTGAAATCACGAAGTTCCAAATACGGTGAGTCGCTGACAGTACAAAAAAGTGAAGAAGACTTTCAAAAAAATGTAGATAGAAGCAGAAAGAACAGCAAAGCAGCTTGAAGCAAAGAAAATAAGGCTTTTGGCCAATGCCCAAAGGGATGCAGCGTGCATTGGCGAGTAAATAAAATGCTTCAAAATAGAGAGTAGATACCAACTTTGGCTTTTGAAGTATAAGTATTTGTGATTGAACTTGACTTATTTAAGATTTTGTTAAAACTTGATCAAGAATAAAAATGTACATAGGTGGCAGACGGCGTCAACCACTATTTATCCTGCCTGTTGAGAAATGTTTGTGCGCTTCCACAACGAACAGTCAATGAATACACCAAACCAGCCGCCGTCCTCTGAATATGATTGTTTCAGTTTTTCTTGTTCCATTTGCACTAAATAACCTGCCCATGGTGTCCAAGAAAGTCTAATGGCTGACCCACAATTGATACGTTGCGGATGCGTTGACGTAAATTTGACAGAAAACCTATGGGAAAACTGTCAAATCCACGCAAACGCATCCGCAACGTATCAATTGTGGGCCAGCCATAAGCACGATTTTGATGCGCCACTGTTGCTTCAACATGACGTTTGAATAGCTGATCATTATTGTGTACCACTGTTAACAATTCAATCTATAACTCTGTGAGTCTCAAGTGCCGGTGCATTTACTTTTCATGAAAATGCGAAACATTTCCTCGGCAAAGCGCAAACAGATCGTGCACAAATGGAGCACTTTTCCCAACGTTTCGCTGAGTCAGTTGCGAAAATGGAAGGTGTGAGCATCGGAGCAGTTCGTAACGTGATTTGAAACTATGGTAGGGAGTCATCCTTTCAGGACAAGAAAAAATCTGGACGTAAACCGGGCCCTATGGACCAAAACCTGGGCCGGAAAATCACGCAAGCTTTCACAAAAAGGGAAAATCACGCAAGCTTTCGCAAAAGGGTACTTCCGTTTGATATGTGGCCAAAAAGCTGGGAACTTCGGAGAGTAACGTCGACCAAACAAAGCCACGAAATGGAATAAGGACTTTCAACAAGCAGAAGTAGTCAAAACCAAATGAAAAACAAGCAGCGTCTGTCAAATCAATGGCCCGTAAATTATACGATAAACAGCTGTGTAGAACATCGGCATGATTACGGATGATGAATCCTACACACTACCAAAATGTCATGTAAATTTCTGTCCCCTGAGACCGACACAGGCAAGCGTCTTCTAGCACATAAGAACTAGTTGAAAGAGATGCGAAAATAAATTCAATCAAACACATGTTTCGCCGAATTGCTTATGTGTCAGTCTCAGGAGACATAATTTTACACGAAATCTTTCTTTACGTTTCCCGGCTTTTTACAAACATGAATTACGTCTTGTGTAAAATTCAAAATTTCTATGTGTGTACGTGAAATTTGATTATAAGACCAGGTGACCAGTTCTACGCAGTTCGTGCTGGTAAAACTATTGACGATGTTGATATGTCAATTTTTACCGAAAAATTCGGTAAAAAACAATGGTTTAGCCATTTGGGGAATAGTGCATGTGAAATGCTTTTAAATCCATTTGTAACAACCGGTACGATGACTGTTTGGGAATGATTGGAGCGGCGCCAGCTCCTCATGATCCGGAAACATAATAATCAAGCATTGTTTTGGCCTGTTGGACACGTTAGCCTTGTACAAAGCCAACGGAGTCAAACTTTTGAAAGAGACGAAAAAAAAGGATCAAAAATCATTGGCAAACAGTCTGTGCAATGAGCAGTGTTATGTCACGTTGAAAAAGAATATTGTAGAGAACATAAAAGTGCAATAAAAACTCAACTTACTTAAAAACCGAGCTCATATTGTTATTTACAAATCGTGCTTAGACTTACTGGAAAACCTATAAAAGTCTGCCGTGTTTTAATTGCTTAACCATCAACTCGATTTTAAACTTGGTGGAGCTCGTCATTGTAGATGCATGCAAGTTTTGCACTCTGTATCTGCGTCATATTTAGAATTTCACACCGAGTATAATCTGCATCATTCTGTACATGAAAACCGCAAATGTCTTACTATTTTTGGATCGATGGTTATGCTTCTAGAAACTTGAAAGATCAATGACTTATATAGAGCGATTTTTTTTCTCGTTTGCAAAATGCGAGACAAGTTTTGCAATAGGTAATTTGCAGCTGTTATCCGTCATTTTGCCTAATTGAAACAAGTCAGAAACATTCCAGATTGAACAATTTTCCCTAAAACTGCAAAAATATCTAAAATTCCAACTTATATTCACTCATTTTCCCAGTCGGGAAAATTAGGCAAAATCCAGAAGAAATGCGGGAAAAATGCGGGAGTTTTTAAATTAAGATTGTGTGGCCACCCTGCAAGGGTTTTTTTGCCTTCGTTTTAGAAGAACAGTTGGTTTCTCGGAACTATTTCTTATCTATAGAGAGAATTGATCATTGCAATTGAAGATTGCAATGATTTGTGTGTGTATGTGTGTATATGCAATCCAACGCCCACCACCGTCCGGCAGTGTTTTTATGGAAGAAAAATGTTTGCAGTTAAACGAACTGTTGTCGACACGGCAAAGATTTTTAGCCTGAGAGCTGGAAGGTGATAGCTCTGTTCCAGTGTCCCATTTCAGAATGCCTGGTTACTCACGTCCATTCCAAGGTCACCTTCACATACAACAAGCCCTGCATAAGCACAGTACAAAGATCAAATGGATATTAGTATTGTGCATACACTTCCATCTTGAAATCATATTGTTTTAAGGATGGCACGTATTTAGCAGTATCGTTCAAATTTAGTTATAATCAGATAGATCTCACCGGAAATTGTTGCTGATGTTCAGTCTTCATTTGGATGGCTTTCCTGTGATGCTAAAGGATGTAAATATTTTCACATCATTTGAATGGAACAGCATGAATACAATTAGTACTTCGCATACAGATACAATACAGGTAAAAAACACTTTGGAAAAGAAATTTAACCTGAAAAATCACAATCACTGTGTAACGAAAAAAAAAAAACTCTCCCTCTCTACACCACGTACTGATCTGAACTTATATCCCGGTCACTCACGTGCGCATGCGCGCTAGCTTCGTTCGTTGCTTTTGACCAGCAAATGGCCGTTTTCTACACTGCACTGGTTTTCTTTTTTTTTCTCAACACTCTACCAATAATCAAAATCCCCCGCTATGAGACGACTCTATAGATCATTGCACGGAATGTATTAACCTCACTTTTTTGACAGTTCAGGGAGCTTGTTTACAAGGTGTTAGAATTTGAACCACTAAAACGAAATTTTCCATTGTTTTTTTTTTGGATTCTGTACGATTAGATTCAGAAAATGATGTAAACATAAGCACTGAGGTCTGTTCTCCGGCAAGTTTTCTTCAATCGTAATAAATTTAGAGCACAAAACTCAAACCGATCTTACCGAGAATATTCTAAGTCCACATAAACAAGCTCCCTGAACTGTCAAATCTGCATTGATGACGCCATCGTGCAATGATCTATATCGACTTCACAACTGCTTGTAATTATCAATTCACTCGCGACAAAGTAGAAAGATACTCTTATTTCATAATTCATGTCCGCGTGGCACAATGCTATAGACTGTTCCAGAAAGTATAAGCACACTATCAAAATAACAAAAAAGTCATGTTTTTTTTTAGTTGTAATCATTTTATTTGGCAAATCATATTTGTATTTGGGTTTTATATGATATTTTACTCTCGTTTAATCAAAATATTTAATCATAGACTCCTAACTTGACCCATTAGCTCGAACATGACCCATTAGCTTCTGCACAGTGGTACTTCCCACCATTTTGACCACTTTTGGCCAATCTTTTTAAAATTTTTTGATGTCGCCCGCTGGTTTTATGAATTTACGAAACTTTGCTTTGGTTAAAGCCCAAAAAGTCTCGATTAGCCGTGCCTCCGGGCAGTTCGGCGGAAACATACATTTTGACTTTTGTACCATTCTAAAGTGTCCTTTGCGTAATGACATGACGCCAAATCAGGCTAAAACACTACTTGACCTTCGTGGAGACATTCCTTAACGTATTTCTGAGTGTTCATCGTCTCCGTTGTGATGTACGAACTAGATGTTTTACCACACTCGAATATTGCCTGCCAAACCATAACCTTCTTACCGAATTTTTCGGTAAAAATTGCCTTCTCCGTTTCTGGGATGTCTTTGTCTTCGCTTACAGTATAGAATTGTGGTCCGGGAAGCGCTTTGTAATCTAGTTTCACATACGTTTCATCGTCCATAATTACACACCCAGAATTTCTACACAATAACGAATCCTAGAGTTTGAGGGCCCGTGGTTTCACGGACGCGGCCTGTTTTGGGTTCCTTTTGGATTTTTTCTGCTTCCGGTATGTCTTTCTTTGGCATGTATGACGTTACTCGACGAGGTCCCTAGTTATTTCGCAACATCCCGAACGGAAGTCGCTGGTTTTCGCTTGTAGGCATCCCTGATCTTTTTATCGATGTCCGGACTAACAGGACCGGATTTCCGACCACTCTTCGACGCATCTACAAACGTCCACTGTTCTCTATATTTTCGAATCGCAGATCGTACCGCTCCGAAGCTTACACCCTCTTCCTTGGCCATTTTTCTCAAGGAGAGTCCGCTCACAGTGCACCATTTGTGCACGATACTTTTTCGTTGTTCCAGAGTAAGACCGCGCATATTGATAGATAACACAAAACTGATCACATTTTTGATACAATGTCATTCAGAAATGTGCAAACAAAAGGACGCAGCCAAAACATGTTGAAATATTTCATTATATTCAAAGTCACCGTTAAAATAAGGTGTACTTATACTTTCTGGAACAGTCGTTAATAGCACTAACAAACACAACTAAGCTTACAAAAACACAAAAAAAAAACGGAATAACTGCCGACCATCACACATTGTGGGAGGGAATAGATTATATCCACTACATATTACACAAAACACGCGGAAATTTTATGATTTCACTATTTGTTTAAGTTGAATTACGAATTAGTTTTTGATTTTATTTTCTTCGAAAAGGACGCAGCAAAAACAAAACACGTCAATTTCCAAGCAAGGCTTGCTGCGATTCGATTTTCCAATCAATCTTAAGTGTAGCAAAAATTTTCGACTCACCTTCTAAGCAGTTTGCTTAATGCTTAAGAGTGCCATATAAAATTTATTTCGAACTTCAAGATGCTAGGAGTACTCTTTGAAGCCTGAAGCTAGGGGTGAGACAGCTATACGGCTATACTCTGAGTTGTATTGATGCACCGAGTTACTCGCGAGTAACTCAATATAGCTTAAAATTGAATCAATTTTCATCGTTGGGTTTCAAAAAGTTGACTTCTAATTTGTTTGGAAATTTTTTGGACATTCTGCTAATGGCAGTGGAAGATGGAACAACAGAGAGTTCAATTCCACGACCATGAGGGTTCTAGGGTTATTTAATATGTGATACGTGATACGGCCGGCTTTACGGAATTCAATGATCAGGTATCATAAGGATGTTTATAGACTGGTAATTGGCTAAACACGGATTCTGCGAAGCTTGAAGCTTGGGTCGGAGTGCAGCGGCTGGACTCCTTTTTCTCTTCTCCTGTCCTTGTTTCACAGCACCGGTTGATAGTCTGACCGTCTGGCGGAATGATGCTGCAATAGTAAATAGCAGGTCAAACCGAAACTGAGCGGTTTATTCAACGTATTTATGACTTGATTGGGGACATTGAAATAACTTCTTAACGAAAAAGCTCACACGAATGGTAGTAAATACGATATCAAACTGTACGAGCATATAAGATATGTAGTTTGAGCAAATAAAGGTTATTTTCAAATTCAGTGTTAGGAAAATAATAACATTGAAAATTGTCTGTGTACAATTGCTCGCACACGAGAGCTCATCTAATAGTGTGCGGTTTGTTTGACAGCTGCTGTGCAAAAATAGAGAGAAAACAAATGAGAGTGCTCGCTTGCTGAGCAACGTGAGTTACTCGAGGTATCTGGGACCTGGGAGCGACAATCAGTCATCCTTTTCATGATGATCCATCGACTTGGCATCGACCGAGCGTAACAGCTGTTGAAAAGCTGTTGAAGATTGCAATGTTGGTATCCTTCAATCGCCGCTTGATTTCATCCCATAGGTTTTCGATTGGATGCATATCTGGTGACTGTGGTGGCGACTTCTTTTGTTGTCAAAATCAGCAAGGGGCATGTAAAAGACATATAAGGTTCGTGGAGGAGTGGAAAATTGTTCATTGTACGAAATTGAGTCGTAATTCTCTACTAACTGAGTCAATATTTTGCACAATGGGGTGGGCAATAAGCCGCATCGCAATAACGATTCATTTGTTTGTTTGTTTATTAACGACACTTTACACATTAGAGAAGATATCGCAGTAACGTATAAAGCATAAAAACATTATTTAATTTATGTATTGTGCAATGGAATATACCAACCGAATTCTGATCGAAGGCCCCCTCGAGATTTATTTACATTTAAAATGTCAGCCCAGTTATCGAGCAGCATCCGCTAACTGGGCTGTGCACTCAGCCCAGTTAGCGAACAGTTGCTGTACTATCAATACAACTTCAATGTTCATTCAGTACGGTTTTAATTACATTTACATTTATCTTATTCACAATTACCTTGCTTGAACGAAATCGCCATGAGTTTTATCATCAATGCATTAATAACTAGTACAAGCCTCATTCAAGAGAATTGTTTTAAATATAAGTAAGATTTTATAATTAAAAAAAAAATGCGTTTCAATTTGATTTCCTAATGACGAGGACGAAGGATCATCAGAAATAGGACAACGGTAAATTATAGCTTATTCAGCAAGCCAACTGACTCTGCGACCACTCATCACAACATTCGCATAAACTGTGCAATAATCAAGCCTTCAACCCCCAGAGTCCCCGACGATAGAATGAAGTGTAATCATAATTACAGTTTGAACTTGATCCAGCAACTTTTATCCGCTACGGAGTGTGTGAGTACAGAGTTGTTTAAAATTTAAACTATTTTTCCGTCCCTCGAACGAAGCGAAGTTGCATTAAAAAAAACTTTATCCTTCCGCGATCCGTTTCAACGATGAATGTTTAAATAAGCTTAGTTACGAGCACCAAATGCCACGGTTCTGTATAAAGTTTTCTAGTTTGACAGCATTTCACCCGGTTTTGAGGAAATCGAAAAACAAGATAGGTTGTCAACAATTAAAAAAAAAGGGTTCGAGCAAGAGCATTTGTAGGAATCATAATTATCCACAGATGGAAAAAGTCATTTTCAAATTTGTCATTGAAACTGATTCATATTAATATTTCAGACTTTCTTGATCCTCGCATGGGCCCAGTTTGCTACCAAAGCTCACTCACCAAAGCGGAAAGAAATCCACTAGCAGTTGAAGCTAGATAGCAACAAAAAGGAATAATTTGATGCCGGAAAGCATCGGCATTGCTGGCAGCTGTTGAAGTCTCAAGCATACTCCAGAGACATCCCAAGCATAAATCTTCCGCATCCGGCACACCTGGCACATTCAGAGCTGACACAATCACACAAACGGGCACATACACACACACCCATTTCTAGGACAGACACATCCCTGTGACATCCGACCGGAGTTGAGCCGGTAGTCTTGTTGGCGTCTGGAGCAAAAACATCAATATGGGAATGGATGTCTAGTCGGTAAAAAATGTGAGTTTAGAAGGAGAAAATGTTCAGATGAATAATAGGTATTAAACGCCCGAGATAAAACTCAATTCGGAGATTGTCGAAAGTTAAAAAAAAACATAACAAGATAAGAAAAGAGGGATATTCAATGACTGAACCCAAGAAACATCCAATTATCAAATTATGTCTCATGTAATTCTAGAAAGTGATATGTACTATATCGACATACCACTTTAATCAAGAATCTAAAAGATCCCCGACGCTTGACGCTGATTTCGAGGAAATATCTTTGTAAATTGGAAAATTTTACATGGATATCCAATAATCAATTATATGTTCGACTAATAGCAGCAGATTTTTTTTTCAAATTTTCATCAAAAAAAACTTTGATTTTAAAATGCACTTAAAAATATCACCCCCAAAAATACCAATTTTACCATGACGATTAAGAACGTTTAGAAGGCGGAACAAAATTATTGCTGAACTAAGAAAAAGGTAAAATAATTCAAAACCAAACTTTTAACGTCAGATTTGTATAAATATTATGATAAAATCAACTTGAATTCGCACGATAAAATTTCACTTATTTGATACGCTGTTTGTTCACTTTCTGTTCAAACGAACAGGCTAAACTATTGTAGATGGCTCCACCATAAATGAATAGGAAACTAAAAGATAAAAAAATCTGTAGAAAGTACCATTTCGAGGGTTAAATTAAGCGCAAACACCAACAATTTTCACCTGACTATAAATGAGTTTGATTTGACCATGCCTGCCATTGAAGACAACCATGGTGGGGTAGATGAGGTCTGTCAAAATACCACAAATGTCGAATGCTGTCTGTCCAACTATTTGGCTTCGCCGACGACGTTGATATCGTAGCACGTAACTTTGAGACGATGGCGGAAACGTACATCAGACTTAAGGCTGAAGCTGGTAGGATTGGGCTTGTGATTAATGCGTTAAAAACAAAATACATGAAGGGAAGAGGCTCACGAGAAGACAATGTTAGCCTCCTAGCACGAGTTCAGATCGACGGTGATGAAATCGAGGTAGTAGACGAATTTGTGTATCTGGGCTCATTGGTGACCGCCGATAACGACACCAGCAGAGAGATACAAAGGCGCATTATGGCTGGCAATCGTACTTTGGACTTCAAAGGACGCTAAGATCGAACAAAGTTCGCCGAACCACAAAGTTGACCATCTACAAGACATTAATTAGACCGGTAGTTCTCTACGGCCACGAAACATGGACATTGCTATTGGAGGACCAACGCGCCCTTGGAGTCTTTGCTGCGTGCGATCTACGGTGCAGTGCAGATGAAAGGCGGAACGTGGAGGAGGCGAATGAACCACGAATTGCACCAGTTGCTGGGAGAACTTTCCATCGTACACATCGCAAAAATCGGTCGACTACGATGGGCTGGGCATGTCGTAAGAATGTCGGACGACAGCCCTGTGAAAATGGTTCTCGAAAACGAACCGACAGGTACAAGAAGAAGAGACGCGCAACGAGCAAGGTGGATCGATCAAGTAGAAGGCGAGGAACAGCCATGGCCCGATTACAATGGAAACAACTTCTGTGTACAGCAGAGGCCACACCGGCCTTAGTCTGATTGGTAAGGTAAGGTTGAAGGCTGTACCATTAACGTAGTAAATTTGACTGAAATTTCATGGTAGTTTTGAAAATAGGCATAGACGGGTAAAACGGTAGTTTTAAGTGCAAGATTTTTTTCAGTGTAGCGATATAAAATTGGCTCACTGCGTTGTAGAACCCCTTGGCAGAGTTTCCACATGTACAGATTTATCTAGATTGACACAGATTTTTTTCATTTTATTCATGCAGATACCTGTATGTAAAGATTACAGATTTTTGAGATAAACCAAGATTTTTAAGATTTTTGAGAATTGCTTATCCACTTAAAAACCTCAAATTTATAATATGTGTACATTTCAAGATCCAACTTTTTACCAATTCTACTTTCATTGTGTTGTTTAAGGCCCATGAAACAAAAGAAAACCATTGAGACCGACACCAACAACCAATAGAAAACTAGCGATTTTAAATTGGCACCTGATACCTCGCACCATGCATTCTTCCGCTTTCCTGTACAAGAATCTGTGTTTTTGCTTTGATTCGCGTTGTTAATTTAACAGAATATGAAAGGTTCTTCGATGTAAGCTCAATTTCTTGGGGCACACTAAAATGACAGCTGACAGCCTGAAAGTCAGTTTGTACTTGAGGCACACGCTTTCAATGATTTCTTCATATATTTTTTGAGATAATCTTTCAATTTTTTTTATAGAATTTCTCAAAGATTCTATGAAAAGTTCTCAAACATTCCTTGAGATATTCCTTCTGGCGTTTCTATATATAGGTCTGTTATAAGGTTATAAGGTCTGTTTTTACACGGTTTGTTTTCGGCAATAACTCCTCAACAGAACAGCTTATCGACCTAATTCGAATCACATTTTATGTTTTGGGCAAAAAGCAATCATATAGCAGTTCTTCAAAAAAAATCACAATTTTTGGTTTAAATACTCAAAATTTTAAAAACTGTATTTTGACCATTACATGGAGGTAGCACATGAAAATCGAAACAATTTAAAATGTTTATGCATGTGAATTAATCAACTCCTTTTAGTCTTTTTTACACGGTTTCATAGTAAAAGTGGAACGTATCCCCCGTGTAAAAAAATACCTTAGTGTATTGCTCTGTACATTCAAAATGGCTTACATTTAGTAGCATAGTCCTACGTCTTTTTTTCGAACAACCCCATAGGGCTGTGCCTTGTAGTTTTTAGAAGCATTTTAAAAATTTTGACCTATACTTAAACATGGGGCTGTCAGATTTATCACCACTCGGTGTCTTCTTCTTTTTTCAACTTGGGTTCGTCCATAGATGCGAGAATATGGCACAAATCAAAATTAAACAGCACGCTGGGAAATAATGAAGTAAGGTGCGACAGATTCATTGTGATTTTATGAAACATCAAAAACTTAAGTTAAATCTATATGTGCCGCACAATTCGGAATAGAACGCCACTGCTGAAATCAGTCTAAAAAATTGCATCAAAGTAGGTAGGTTATTTTCATATATTTAATAAATGAGATACCAAACAACGCGCTCTTTAATTCTTTGGGGTTGTGAAGCAATTTGATGAATAGAGGCGCAAACATTCTAACACATTTTGAAAGTTTTAATCTTACATCGAAAAACTAAAATCAACAGGCAAAACTATTAGTAAAATGTAGATAAAAGTAAATTATCAAGAAATCAAATTTCCCTTATCTTAAAAAATATATCCGTCTTCTTCTGGTTTTTTTTTTTTTTTTTTTGCTTGGGCCCAAACACTTTACTCGGGACTATCGACCGGCCCTAAGAAGCCATTATTCCGAATTTGAACTCTGGATTATCCATCAACTTATCAGGTTACATCTCTATATTTCACTCTACATTCATTTTAGTGCCAAAAGACAGTTCCAAAAATCCCACCCGAATACTTGCTTTTTTTTTTTTGTTTTGGATTCCTATACCTTTTTCTTTTTTCAGGGATCACGAACTAAAGGATGAGCTGACGACTGAATGGCGGATGGTTAGCTATTTAGCCAAATACAGCCAGCATATAAAGACATAAGTATGAAAAAAAAACACAGGCCGAGGGGGAGTTGACATGGGATGGTAATCAATTCTGGTCACACGCTTCGATGGCACTACTTGAACGAGGATTTGAAAGCTGCTAGCGGCTCCGAGGTAGCCCAGTATCGCCTATCTATGAAGGATAAAAAATCGTTTGAAACCTCCTCGTCCTTCCATATTTGGGCTAGGTCAATTCCACCGGGACGACAGTTTCCTAGGAGATGAAATAGCCGCGGGGTAGTTTCGTAGAAGGGTACCGGATGGATTTGCTATATAGAGTGTATGGGTGGCACATCAGAAGCAGATGGGGAGAGAAACGTGATACAAATTTGATATATTATTGAAAATCATCCGCCATGAATACGGAATCGGATGGTGTCTTCTATCTGTTTATAACAGTTTGTCAACTGGGAAAGAGTTCTGAAAAGCCATCCTGTACCACAGCAGTGGCGTTGGGTTTATCAATTGTTGGCGTCTGTGAGTGAAATACAACGGTTTTTTACGGATAATTGTATCAAATCGTGAGAATACTGGTACAATAAGTTTCCGTTTTTGGCAAAACGTTGGCATTGTCTTTAAATTGCTTGTTCTTTGTGCTGTCGAACAATGCACGCATTTTTAATAAATTTCACGCACAATAGTGGAGCTTTAGTCGTGGTCAGATAATCAAATTTGTGAAATAGTGTGAAAGAAAACAAAAATACATGTTGCCAAAAACGGAAACCTACTGTATACAGCATTTGGTTTATAATGAGGAAATCTCAACAAACAGAGCATGTTTTACAACAGCTTGTTAATGCCCTGTTCAGACTACAGAGTTATAACATGTTATAACGGTTGTCAAATAATTTCAACAAGAAATTTGTCATCAAGATAGGCTTATAACATGTTATAACTGCTCAGTCTGGCCAGCGTTTAAATCAAATATAATCGTTTAAGTTGAAAACCTAATTTATCGACATACACACACTCTTAGAAAATATCATGTAAATTTAAATCTTCTTTGATGCACATAAAAGTAAGACAGAAATTTGCGACAGTTTTTAAATTTACATGACCATAAACACTCAAAATATATGATGCATGATGTAAAAGTAAGTTGAAGAACACAAAATTATAATTTCCAAATGCTGCTACTAAAGGGTGTTCCGATCAAAATTTGGTCAAACAGTAATGTGTGTGAGTCGATCAAAGTTTTTATTAATAAATCAAATTCTTTTTCTTTTCCAAGTTCAGTTAATACAAAATACAGGAAAAATATTCAGCTAAGCTTCCTTTTTACCGAATGCGAATTGCCAAGTCTTTCGTTTAACACCTGCCATAAAATTTTGTACAGTCTCCTTGTCCTCTTTATTCGCCGCAGAACGCCAGTTTTCCTTGAACTGTTTCTCGCTCAACAACAGCTTTTTGAATCTTCTTAAGGTTCCGCTTGACGATGGCCCAATATTGTTCGATTGGGCGGAGCTCTGGCGTGTTGGGAGGGTTCTTGTTCTTGGGCACCACTTGAACGTTGTTGGCAGCATACCACTCCATGGCCTTTTTCCGTAAAGGCAAGATGCCAAATCCGGCAAAAATAGAACGGAACAATTGTATCGCTTCAGGAAAGGCAGTAGACGTTTTTGTAGGCACTCGCTCAGGTAAATTTCCAGGTTGACGGTTCCGGTCGCAATGTAAACGTTGCTCTTCAATCCACAGGTACAGATGGCCTGCCACACCAGATATTTCTTCGCGAACTTTGACAGTTTAATGTGCTTGAAAATATCTGCCTTGACGTAAGTTTCATCGCCCTGTACCACGCAATCAAATTTCGTCAGCATCGTCGTGTACAACTTTCGCGATCGTGCTTCGGCCGACCTGTTTTGTTTATCGTCGCGATTTGGAGTCACCACTTTCTTGTAAGTCGACAGTCCAGCTCGTTTTTTAGCTCTAAATATCCACGGTTGAAGGCGCCACTCCCAGCTTCTTTGCGACATCTCGGACGGAGAGGTTGGGGTTCCGCTCGAAACAGCGGGCAACTCGTTTTGTCGTCACTGTGGCCTCCGGCTTTCGATTTCCCCCCAATCCAGCTTTCCTGGCTGTCGACAAACGTTCACCGAACACTTTTAAAACGTTGGTAACAGATTATTTAGCCACATTCAACAATTCCGCCAACTTGGCATGAGAGTAGTTTCGATTTTCGCCATGCACGTGCAAAATTTTGATACGTTGCTTCTCATCCTTCGACGATATTTTGATAACTGTAGTGCTAATCTCATAATCAAAATAGAGGCATGATGCTACACGCACACATCCTTAAAATGAGGGGTGTGCAAAATTTTTAAATGCACGCTGAAAGGAAATGCGTCAAGTTTAAGTCGACCAAATTTTGATCGAAACACCCTTTAATAATGCAAAAACTAATCCTTCATGAAGCCCGTTTTGATCTCAAGGATCTAGTTTTAGTTATCATCAGAAAAATTCACGATTGGTAATCATTTTTAACAACACAAAAGATTGTTCAAGGCCATGCTTTGTAGATGCGAAAATAAGCACAATTTTATCTTGTAGGAATAATTTTGTTCGTTCATCTTCTAATGCTTGAGAACATTTAAATTAAAACAGGGCCAAACCCGGTGGTTGCCCTGATAAAAAAAAATACCTCAAACGAACGATATTACAAATCCTCCATTCATTTCTTGAATTGTTTGGATGATACCCCAAATAGGTCATTTAAATTTGTTAGGGTGGTCATAATCAAAAAATATTGTACGAATGCTAGAAGTTGCCGCCATGTTCAGATTGATGGATTTTTTTTAGCATTTGAAGCTTATTGCTTTCACAATTTGCTTATTGCTTACTCTCATCTTAGTGTTCTAAATGCACTTCCACAGTTATTAATTGAGAGCCTTCGATGCCAGTTACCATTTTTGCATGAGTATGATGATGTGGCAAGTACAATCACACCCTATGCCCAGGGAGTCGAGAAATTTTCCTTTACGAAAAATTCCTAGACAAGCTCGGGAATCGTACCCAGCCACCTCCAGCATGGTGTTGCTTTGAAGCCGCGCCTTTACCGCCTGAGCTAAGCGAGGACCCTCAGATTGATGAATATTATAATCAAATGAACGCGTTTTTATTGTGAAAGTCTGTAAATTTAAATTGCAAGTATTTCGTTCACGGGCATTTCAAATTCAATATGTTAAACATTTAACATAATTTAATACTCAACAATGTTTAACTCGTTTTAAAATCTCTCACGGAATAGAACCAATTTTAATTTGTGACTTGTCGTGGCGCGAGAAACCGAATACGTTCAAAACAGGTCTGATGTTGTTATGAAAATCAAAGACAACGATCATGGACATTTCAAGCTTTCAAATCTCAGCGTTAAGTCTAGTGGTTATTGTGCAACGGATTTTGGACTTAGATTTGAGGTTATCAAATATATTCCAGAAGCTGTTGTAAATGTAGCATCTGGAACGTGATTTTGAGTGTGACAGTATTTATTATTTTGGGATTCAAGTTTGGATTTAACAGTACATCAAGTAGAACATACATTTGTGTCATATTTATCTTTGAGTCTTTACACACAAAGAATAATGATTATTAAAATTAAAAAAACCATTGCCAAAATTGAAAAGTTGCGTTGGTTCTTTTTCGTAGAAAGCGGTTTACTTTCAAAACCAAAACCTTCAAACCGTCAATTCAAAATTTTGCTACTCTACATTTAAAAGTTGAAATTTTTAAAACAAATTGTAGAACTGTCAAATCGAAACCGTGGCATCGTTGAAAATTAAAGTCATTTATTTTTATTTCAAAATAACCTTTCATCCAGAAAGTGTCGTGTGATTTAAATAAAAGTATGCTATGAAAATACTTTTAACATAAAAAGTTTTCTTTTCAGATGAATTGTAGAACTGTCAAATCCACACCGTGGCATATTTGAAAATGAAAGCAAATTATTTTTATTTGAAAATGAACTTTCAACTAGAAAGTATCGTGCAATCAAAATAAATCTATGTTGTTTTGATTGAAAGAAAAAATGGTTTTAACATAAAAAGGTTTTAATTTTCAAATGAATTATTATAACTTTCATAGAGACCGGAGTTTGGCGTCATTCAATCACCAATGTTTCCATCCCGAAAGATCCAAGTCGAAATATTTGATTTCCCCATATCTTCCGTATGCACTTGAGCCAGCTCTAGCATCTGCTGCCGCTCGTGTTCACTTGTGCTCAACCCCCCCCTTTTGGCCTTTAAACTTTCCCCCCCCCCGACCCACCCCCCCACCAACCCACTTTGATTTTTCCTTAAAAAAAAAAAAACTTTCCAGAACCAAAACTTTAATAAAACAATTTATTTTTTGTGGGGTTTCCGGCGCCAAGGTTTCTCCCCCGCCATTTCCTTATTTTTAAGAGCATCCGTACCGGTGCGCGACTAAACTATATTTGATCGCCCTCACCATCACTTCAAACCGTATCGGGCGCAACTAAAAGCGCTAGCAAAATTGTGGCGCGACTATCGGAAAGCATCGGGCGCTCAAATTTAGCAACGCGATAGTGGCACGAGAGAGGGTTGCTATTCGACTGCCAATTGTCAAAAATCTCCGATTGGTTTGTTATTTATTTTTGTTTACGCAATCAGAAGTGCTTCAAAGTGATTTTCATAGGAAAGTTTAAGTGGCAAGAGTTTAGCAAAGTGCTGAAAATAGTAGAAAAATATTTGATTAATAGACCATTCCCGTTAGACCTATCACCATTTTTGTATTTATTTCTTACGACAATTTTAATTTATGTTTATTTTACATGCCCTAATGATATCAGTCTATGTATCTTCTATCTAAAAATCAATGTTTGTATTTTTGTACGTTTGTATATACGACCCTCAATAACTTAAGAACGCGTGGATCCGATTTAACCAAATATGGTATACGTATTCTTCAACTCTCTGGGACAAACATAGGGAGGTTGAGAAGGGTAAAGGGTTCTTGGATAAGGGGGAGGGGCTGTACTGCAAAGTGTGTCCAGGCATATGAAAACAGATAAGCAATAATTCTCATGCTCCTGAGTGAGTTGGTGAGTTTGATGATGAGTTTGGTGATGACTTAGTGAGTATGGTGGTGAGTCTGTTAAAGATTTTAGTGGTGAATTTGATGATGGGTTTGGTGGTGAATTTGATGGTTAGTTTGATGGTGAGTTTGGTGATGAATTTGGTGGTGGGTTTGATGGTGAGTTTGGTGATGAATTTGGCGGTGAGTTTGGTGGTGAATTTGGTGGTGCGTTTGATGGTGAGTTTGGTGATGAGTTTGGCGGTGAATTTGGTGGTGAGTTTGGTGATGAATTTGGTGATGAGTTTGTTAATAAATTTGGTGGTGAGTGTGGTGGTGAGTTTGGTGGTGAATTTGATTGTGAGTTTGGTGGTGACATTCGTGGTGAGTTCGGTGGTGGGTTTGGTGTTGATTTTTATGGTGAGTTTAGTGGTGAGTTTGGTGATGGATTTGGTGGTAGGTTTTGTGGTGAATTCGGTGGTGAGTTTGGTGGTGAGTATGTTGGAGATATCAGTTGTGAGTTTGGTGAGGAGTTTGTTTGTGAGTTTTATGGTGAGTTTGCTGATTAATTTGGTGGTTAGTTAGGTGGTGAGTTTGGTGGTAAATTGGATGGTGAGTTTGGTGGTGAATTTTGATGGTGAGTTTGGTGGTGAATTTGATGGTGAGTTTGATGATGAATTTGTTGGTGGGTATGTTGGTGAGTTTGGTGGTGAATTTGCTGATGAATTTGGTGATTAGTATTCACCAAAATCGATAATATTTTCATACGGGTAACTAGTTTTAAGTGCAATTATTCACCATGTACCTCTTTTCAAGAACTGGGAAATTTATGTAAATTTTAACAACTTGACTTAGAAACACTTGTGTGGCCAAGGTCTTTTATGGAAAAAATTAGATGTTCAAAAAATCATAACTTCGTTGTTTTTCAACCGGTTTTGATGACATTCTGAGACAAGGTCCAGTTTTTATTCTTGTTTCAGCGACACAAAGACTAGGGTCCAGATTCCAGATGGTTCCGCAATTATTCCGGATTCCCTTGGGGTACCTACGAATCGGCGCTTGGGGTTTTTCAAGAATAACTTATTTGTTTCCCATGGAATCCTTCTGAATCACTTCCAAACATTTCGGCAACGCTAATACGAATCCCAGGAGTAATTTTCCCGAAGTTATGGAACCTCCTGGGTGTTCCTGGAGCTTTCGGAGTGCCTCCGGGGGAACCTGCTTGCACCAAACCACGTCGTGCGATGGCTTTTTCATGATTTCTCCTGGATAGATTTTTGGTTGGCATGAAAGAGAACCATTAGCCACAATGGCCGCTCTGGCAACCTCTGGGGTGTCCCGGGGGAACCTGTAGGAGATGTTTTGCGCCAAACCACGTGGTGCGACGGTTTTTTCTTCATGTTTTTTTCTTCATGAGACTTTCGGTAGGCCTGAAAAGAACCATTAGCCACATTGGCCTCTCTCGGAACCTCTGAGGTGCCCCGGGGGAACCTGTAGGAGGGGACATTTGTGTTTTTGCACCAAACCACGTCGTGCGACAGCTCTTTCTTTTTTATTTCACCTGGAGAGTCCTTCGGTAGGCATTTCTTTCCCGTCGCATCGGCTTTTTGAACAAAATAAGTATTGGCAGCCTCTGCTGCCTTCACGAGCCGTAGGAAAAATTCCCGACTCATTCGGAAGCGTCTGCGGAATTGGACAGCGTTGTAAGTTGGCTGGGGTGCAAAGTAATCGTCCACCAATCGCTTTGCACCTTCTTCAGCTGAACGATCAATGTTTGGCCGCCGGGCCCGTGTGTTCCTCTGGGATGAAGATTCGGCAAGCAGGGTCTGTGCCTGGGTCATCATCAGGCCCATCAATTCAAGCTCATCGTCACTAGAATCCGAAGAAAATGTAGAAAACTCCACTTCCATTTTTTTTCACAAGAGATAAACTTTGAAACAGATCACGAATTGACTATGTTTATGACGATCACCGAATCTCTCAAACTGATGATGGAGCACTAGTTGGCAGCGACCGATACAGAATACATAAACATAAATAAACTATTTGCTGTTTTATTTTTTTTTTTCCTCCTCGGGTCGGGGGAGGACTCAATTTGACCTCACCCGGATTCTTCCCCCCTCCTCTTTCCCTCCCCCCACCGTTCGATGGTAAGGTAGTTGGCCCGGGTGAAATCGAAAGGGATTCCCACATCTCTCCCCCCTCTCTCCCAACAATTTATAAAAAAATAACTCCCCTCACACACACACCACAAAAAAAACAAAATTTTTTTTACACCCAACACACACATTTCCCATTTTGCGCGTTTTCCCCCCCTGCCCCCGAAAACTAATTTTTCGTTTTTTTCGTTTGCGGTTTTACTATTTATTTATTTTTTCTTTTTTGAATGAGTTCGTGGTCATTACGAAGTTAATAACGTTGTAGTTGGTTTCAGGACATTTATAATTGTACATAATTTTGAAACATGATTCCAATGAATTAGTGCGCAGAATTTGGAGCTGCGCACAATAAGGTACCGTCCCGGTATAATAAAAAAAAAAAGAACAGTAACGTATCCATTGTTGGCCCTAAAGGCTAGCTTAAGCTTTTAGTACAATGTTGTTCATAGGCAGATAGACATCTGGCAGGAATCTATGGTATCGGACAGCTGTCTATCTGCCTAAGGCAAATATTTGGTCACTCTACAAATAGTGTACTGCATAATAGCTTTAAGACCTGATGCAATGTTTGCCTTGATGTGTGATATTTGATATAACAGACGAATGTGATGCTGTCTCTTAAATGTTAAGAAGGAATCCCACAAGAGCCCCTCATTTACTCTGACCCAGTGTTAAGAGGAATCCGGTAACACTTCTATTCGCAATAAGATATGTAGAGCATTCCAGGTTTCACCAGGGAAAATCGAAAGCTCATTGGATGTTCGGTGTTTCAGTTAGTAACCACTCCTACACAATGTGATGTTAACAGATAATTCATTTGATCATCATTTAAATGTGTTTGCCTATCATACTGATGCGCCCAGGATCGATTTTCTGTCGATTTTTTCTTACATTAATAACTTAGCTAGAAAACAGTATATCAATATGTTTAACGTGTAAAATGAAAAACAACAGTTTCTCTTATCTCGCATTTAGTATCATGAGGACGTGATGGCAGTGAAAGATTTCTCTTTCCATTGTGCAAATTGAATCAGCTTACAGGGCATTTTACGATGCCCTGCGATCAACGATGATCGAGTCTTCCAGTATAAACATTGAAAGGTACGCAAGTAAATGTTCTGGACAATATATTAACGGGAGAGAAGATCAACGAAGAGAAATCAGTCACTGCAGTTACATTCTTATTAAATTTGTATATTGAAAAGGTTGAATACTCCTGAAAAACATTTTACATGGCTGCTAAGTAAAAGTCGACAAAGATAATGTTACTTACGACCTAATGTAATTCTCTCGCTTAGAATAATTAAGGCGTAACTACATTGATCGATTTCCCTTCAACGTTTCTCGCTTCGCATTTCTACAGCAAAGAATGGTTCAATCTGGCTGGATAAACCATGTTTGCTACGAAAAGTATGCAGGGTTAATCTGCATACGATGAGACGACTCGCTTTCCCATACGAGGTGAAAATTGACGCCTTTGTGCGGTGACTCTCCGTGCAAATTAAATGAAGAGTCACCTAACAAGAGGCGACAATTGGAACCTCGTATGTGAGAGTGAGTCGTCCCAACTAAGAAGCCACGCAGAATAGGGCTGATGGTCCCGATCAAGATATTGACGGAAGAGTAAGAGAGAAACCGATCACTGCAAACGTCCTTCCACGATAATGAGCGTCAGAACTGCATTGATGAATTTCTCGTCATCGAACTTTTCTTAAAATATTACGGCAAATTAAACCAGTTTACGGAGCATTGTACAATCGATCAGCGGTTACTTCCTTATGATACTAAGCGCGAGAACTATTGGTATTATATTTTTCAACCTTTGAGACCATCATTATTGGATTGACACAGACTTCACGAACGTTTTACAAACCTTTACGAGCTCATTCACGGAACAATTCCTGGTGGCACCAGCTCGACATCGTCAAAGTACGGCTGCTGCATGGCATTTTGAGCAGAGATACGTTGTGTGGGATCGTACACCATCAGTAGCTCGAACAGGTCCTTGGCTCGGTACAGTTCGATTTCCTCCGGCACCCCTTGCCCTTCCCATCGTGGAAAACTTCGCTTATAGTCCGACAGTTGTGACACACCCGGCCAACTGCTCTCGTCGGGTGTCCCCCGCGTTCGAAAAATCCTATACAACTGATCGATTTCGCTATCACCTGGAAACAGCGGCCTCTTGAGTATCATTTCGGCAAATATACATCCTAAACTCCAGATATCAACGCCGGTTGCGTAGAACTTGGTTCCCAGCAGAATTTCGGGCGCCCGATACCAAAGCGTCACCACCTCATGCGTGTACGCTCGCATCGGAACGTTGAACGACCGTGCCAGTCCGAAATCCGCCAGCTTCAGATGACCATCACGATCCACTAGCAAATTTTGTGGTTTGAGATCACGGTGCAGGATTCGATGCATGTGGCAAAATGCTATTGCATCCAGCATCTGATGCATGTAGCTCTTGACCAGCTTAGGCGTAAAGGAGGGTTTGTATTTGTCAAGCAGCTTTTTAAGATCCATGTCCAAATATTCGAAGATCATGAAGATACTGGAATCCATCACGGCCACGTCAAACAGTTGCACGATCGAATGATGCTGAAGGTCCTTTAGAAGTGAGATTTCCCGTATGGCAGTCGATGGAACACCTTCGGTTTCGCTGAAATTCAACAGGCAACAGGATTCGTGTCAAACATGTTCGAAGCAACCATCCAAAAGCCCTGAAATACAAGGACATTCACAGTGGACATAATCAACCGTAATTTACCTGTCTAACCGAATTCTTTTGAGGGCGACATATTTTTGCGTGTTGATATCCTTGGCTTTGTACACAACTCCATACGTTCCCTCGCCAATCTTTTCGATCCGCTGGTAGTCACCGATGTTGTGCATTACGAAATAGCTGCCTCGGAAAACGGAACTGGTGCGTCAAATTTCATTGACCAAATTCGATGTATTCAACTGATAATGCGGCGGTTATTTTTAGGGATCATTGTACACAAAATAGATTCCAACCGGAATCTTATAAGGAATAAACAGGGGATTGCTTCGGGAGCATCTGCCCGCCGAGTTGGAGTTTCGCGCCAAAATCAACTTCATGTCATGTTTGCTTTGACGTTAGCTTCGCGTTTCTGAAGGGCTGTGAGTTTGAACTAGACGGCGCTGGTAGTGTAGTTCGAAGCGTGGTTGCCTCTCACTTCAGTGGTATCAAATCTAGTCAGTGCCGTTGCGAATTTTTTGCAACGAAAAATTGCTGATAGCCGTTGGTCCTAGCCCATGTGAGGATGGGTTGGATATGTAAGGTCGAAGTATAGTCCCCCAGGCGTGATGAACCAGCCTCAGGCTGAAAATCACGTACGAAATAAACAGTTTTAGCTAGTGTCCGCTTGTATGCAAAGTGGCTCTGTTTGTACACGCCCGATGACAATCACTCATACACTGAAAAGAAATCCATCGCTGTACCGACAATTAAATCATAGTGAGGATGACTATCGCATGGTTACAATAACCATGAACATGGTAAAATTCACAACGTTCATGGCATTCTTGACTATGATCATGGTAACAAGGACTATTCCGACATTATGGTAAATATTGATTCAACTATTTTTAATAGTCGTTTTGACCATAATCATAGTCGGTTCAAAATCACTATACTGCAATAGTCATCCTAACCCCCAATAATGGTAAAATTGACTATAAAATTCGTCTCTGTGTATGCTCGTTTAAGTTCGACCCAATAATGGTAAAATTGACAATAAAATTCGTCTATGTGTATGCTCGTTTTACCATTATTGAGGGTTATGGCTCGAACGCAGTGATAACGGAAGCGGAACGGCAATAGCAGCGGAAAAGCCCAATCTGACACAATCTGCTTGTCGAATAAAAAACTGATTGGATCCAAGTTAATTCCAATTGGACATATCGATGTCATTTGCGACAACTGTCAAACTTGCCGTTTCCGTTCCGTTTCCCTCCACATTACGTTTGGGCCTTTAGAATGACTATTGCGGTACTCTGAGAAAAATTCTATCGTTATACCGACAATTAAATCTTGGTCAAGATGACTATTGCATATAATGGTTACAATAACCATGAAAATGGACGAATTCACCACATTCATGGCATTCTTGACTATGATCATGGTAACAAGGACTATTCCGACATTATGGTAAATGTTGAATCAACTATTTTTAATGGTCGTTTTAATCATGATCATAGTCGGTTCGAAATCACTATACTACAATAGTCATCCTAACCCCCAATAATGGTAAAATTGACTATCAAATTTCTCTCTGTGTATAGTGATTTTGAACCGACTATGATCATGGTCAAAAGAACTATTAATGAAAGTTGAATCAACATTTACCATAATGTCGGAATAGTCCTTGTTACCATGATCATAGTCAAGAATGCCATGAACGTGGTGAATTCTACCATGTTCATGGTTATTGTAACCATTATATGCGATAGTCCTCCTCACTATGATTTAACCATAGACTAACTCTAAGACCAGTAGGTCCCGAACAAATACGATATTTTTCTTGGCTCAGTCAGTACTAGCACATCAGTCCCAAGCTCGGTCCCAAGCTCAATGATTCACCACTAACAACGTAGCTCACACCAACACATTCTCAAATGTTGTGTCAAAATAACATAGTGAATCAAAACAACAACCAAGATACTAGTACCGGAAGGTACCGAAAAGCGCAAGAATTATTGCAAGGTGCAGACTGCAAGGTATACTTCGGACCTAGGGGCTCTACAACAGTGAACCAATTTCAAATCGCTAGTTGCACATTGATTGTTGATTTAACTGTCGGTATAGCGATAGAATATTTTTCAGAGCATATTTCCAAACAAAATTCAGATAACCCCAGGGACCTGCCTCTTAAAACCAGACGTCAAAACATTCATTGTTTGTAAACAATACTGGCGTTCGTACCCGTTGTAACAAACGTCAGATGGGCCTTATTCAAATAAGGCCCGTGATATGTTGCCTACTGATAACTACAATCAATGAGCAACTAGTGATTTGAAATTGGTTCACTGTTGTGGAACCCCTAGTTCCGAAGTACACCTTGCAGCCTGCACCTAGTCATGCAATCTTGCGCTTTTCAGTACCTTTTGGTACAAGTATCTTTGTTTTTGTTTTGATTCGCTATGTTATGTTGACAGAATATATGAGAGTTGCGGTCTTACAACCCGTTCACACTACAACTTATATTACGTGATATAGGCTATCTTGATATCAACATCTATACATCTAGTTTTCACTGGAAATAATGTGCATGGCAATTGATATCAAGATACTCTATATCACGTAATATAGGTGGTAGTGCGAACGGGCAAGGGGCAAGACAGCTCTTCATCTCGAGCAATTTCAGAGTTGCTTTTGAGGCACCTCGAGTAACTAACGTTACTAGTAGGCGAGATCACTTTCTCTTCTCCACATCATTTTTTCCACAATAACATTGGGATCGAGAACCGACCAGCTACTGTCAAAACTTGTGTTCTGCTATCTGTGCAAATTCTTAACTAGCAAGTTTGGTGCTAAGCTTGAAGATTAGCTTGAATTCTTTTTACCATCAAAATGGATGTAATTGTAAGCTTTATTTCACTATCTTATCAACATACTCCCAAACATAACTATTTCCTATAGGATGATTTCTGGGATAGGATCCAAAAAGAAATTGGTGTTGTGCTTCCACCCATAAAGAATATTTTACGTTTGGAAGGACTTGCTGCAAAACGAAAACATGTATCATAAACAAACATAAAGAAAAGATCAGCTTTCCAACTATGAACCATTACAGGGATAAACCAAAGACGTCACAAACTTTACCAACAGACAAAGAGATCATTAAATCTGTAGAAAAAGCACATTGCACGGCTCGCGAAGAATTGTTGCGTGTTGGATTGCTGAATGCCGATTTGACGGATGCTATTTCTTACAAATTGGATCCACTAATGGAAGTAGAATTTGTGAATTGCCATGTTGATCCATATTTGGACGAGGATTTCCTACAGGCAGAAACAGAACTACCGAAAGAACCTGAAATCATCACAGTTGAAACTATTGAAACGGAAAGCAACGGATCAGAAGAACCTATATATGAAGCTGTTCAACTATTTCCAAACTTCAGTAGCAGCCTGAACCTTCAAAGTAGCGCAGTGGGAAGCAAATACTCATTTAAAATTCTAAATTTAAATGGCCAAGTTAAAACGATTAAAAAGGCTACTCTACTATGGATGATGGCAGAAGGCAGGTATCGATTGTCAATTGATAGATTGAGGTGGTTTACGCAATGAGAAATTATGATATATTTAAATTTTAAACATCTCACTCCTACACCCTGGGTGCTATTTTTATAGACACTGCCTTTTGTTGCAAATTATGCACAATTGTTTTTTATTCCCAAATAGATAAAAACACTCTTTTTATCGCTTTTTTTCTGCTGTTTCCATCCTAAAGTCCAGGTTTACAAATGGTTCTCGATGTTCGCGGATATTAAATTTAGTGAGGTTTAACGCACTTCTTTTTGTCTATCGTCGTATCGATACCACCTGTGCATCCGATTAAACCAAGTTGAACAGGATTTGCAGGAACAACCTCATCCTCATCCAACACTTGGCCAACGTTGCTGCATAACTTGTTCCGACAGTGGCATTCAAAGTCTCACCTGCAGTTGACGTCATCCTCACCTTGGCCGCTTCAATTTTCCTCTTCGGACTCAAAACTAAAAGTAGAGGCTCAGAAGACACTGCACACTTAGAAAATTTTACAGTATTCGGTAATTTTTTACCGAATTTTCAACAGCGAACGTTCGATAATCCGATTTACCGGAATTCGGTGAAATTTTACAGTATTCCGGTAAAAAAATTACCGGAACTTGTAAATTTTACCTAAATCCGTTAAATCGGATTACCGAACGTTCGGCTGTTGAAAGTTCGGTAAAAAATTACCAAATACTGTAAAATTGTCTAAATGTGTGGGCCTTATGAATAAAAGCGTATACTTTACTTTCACCCATGTATTTCTTATGGGTGAAAGTAAAGTAAACCTTTTGCCTTCTTTGTTTCCAAATAAAACTGACGATAGGAGTTGTAACAAAAGAGAGTAACAAAAAGAAAAAAAACGGAGAACATCGATTAAATTTCGAGGCACATCGAGTTACTCACGAGTAACACGGTGCATGAAAGTAACTCAGAGTAGGCCTGTCTCACCCCTAGGAGGTTATTATTTTCTATTGTATTATTGATTTTTACTAATACAATATATTTTATTCATTGTTATAACGACAAAGTAACCCTTACCCCACATACATTACTACGTATTGGGTGAGCTTAAATATAAAAAACAACGAAAACAAAAGTAAAAAATTCAAAACACCCCCCCCCCCACACCACAAATTACCACCACCCACAGCCCCTAGACATTCTAAAGCTTGTATTACACTGTTTGTCCAATAGCCAAATATTTGTCATAGGCAGATAGGCATCTGACAAACATCTATGATATCTGTCAGCTGTCTAGCTGCCTATGCCAAATATTTGGCTATTGGACAAACAGTGTAATACAAGCTTAAGTCTAAGTCGAGGCGCCCACTGATGTGGCGGAAGTGTGGCATCACCTAGTCTATCATAAGTATTAGACAGCTCGAAAAACATTTTTTCACGAGTGCCATCTACACTGAAAACGGCCAGTACCCATTAATGGGTAAAATATCACCCATTTCGAACTTAAGTGGGTTAATTCCTTTAATGGGTAAAACGTTTTTACCCATTAATGAATAAAGAGCTTATACGTTAGGCTATCGAGTATTTTTTACCCATTTTTTCAAAATATTTGTCATTTGGAAATGGGTATGAAATACCCATTTTTCAAAACGTTTGTTATTTGGGAAATGAGTATGAAATACCCATATTTCAAAATGTTTGTAATTTGAGAAATCGGTATGAAATACCAATTTTTCGTGATTTGTTTTTAATTGAGCTATTGAATAATGAGCATTAGCACAAACATAAAAGTCTTTATTACTGTATTTGTATTTTTATTTGTGAATTTATTCGTAACGACAATTTTTCTCCAATCTCCAGCGCAGTATCCCGTATTCGGTATCCTACAAATGTAAAAGTCAATTAATGAATAAAAAATCAAGTTAATCTTAAATATATATTAACCTCGATCCATTGAATTATTGGAGCCGCCAAATCCTACTGTATGTCAAAAGACTTCTCCTTAGAAGCTTTTCGAATCCCTCATCTGGTGGGATGTACAAATAATTTACATGGAAAGTAATTTTTAAGATTAATTATTTTTATGTTATTATATTAAATTATTAACGTACCTCTCAGTTTTTGGAAGCTTTCGCTATCAAATTCAGCCTTCAGTTCTTCCATATACTTCGCGTTTTCGTGGAATGAATTCCGACGTGAAGTTAATTTTTTATTTTTCGAACTTTCTACTATACAAAGCGAGCCAGGAGAATGCTAAGATATTTTTTCCCCATCAATGGGTAGAAAAATACCCATCTTTTGGTCTCTCATTGAAAATAAAAAATGGGTAATTAGAATGCATTATTTTAATTTTAAAAGTACCCATTTTTTGACAGCTTCATATACTTTCATTTTTACCCATTAATGGGTACTGGCCGGTTACCCCCCCTCCCCCCCCTACCCTCCCTTCCCCCTCCCCCCCCCTCTCTCCCCTCTTCCCTCTCTCCTCCCCCCCTTCTATCCCCTACTCTCCATAAAAATGTTATCAGTGCCTTCTTTTTCCACGAGAGATCTCCTTGTTTTGTTGCAACTGTACACGTTACGACCCCACTCTCGCCTGAAGCAATATATTCCTTGTCCACCCGTAACCCCGGATTTGGCGCCGCACCATTGGTTTTTCCCCCGTTCTATGAGTTCAAACAGTGGCGCTCTACTGCGCGTATAGCGCATCAGATGCGCCATACGCGCACTATGTGCGCTTGTGTATCGACGTATGGCTCGGGGTAACTCGCATCGCGCGATTGTATTTTCCGGGTTCTCCCCGCACCAGGGCTATCGCTGTTGTTTTTCGACCGGCTACCAGCATCCCATATGCCTTTTTTCATCTTCCCCTATGCTCTGTGGTATTGCCTTACCATTACATATATTATGATATATTACCATATCGACAAAGATTTTTCATTAGGGCCTAACTGACAAACGTAAATAATGGCTTTTTCCGCGAATTTCTCGTCATTGAAAACTCGCCTAATCAATCCACCACGGTCATTTCGAAGAGAAAGACTTCAGCTTTCCGATTAAATTGGAAACTTACATGGGTAGCTTTTGTGCCACGAGAAATTTACGGAAGAAGCCATTGTTTACGTTTGTCAGTTAGGCCCGAATGAAAAATCTTTGTCGATATACTACCACTCCCTACTACTACTTCTTTCCCCCTCACCCTCCCCACCACACCATCCCTCCTCCCTTTCCTACTAAACACCTACCCTTCCTCCCCCCCTCCCCCACCTCCCCCCCCCCCCCTACCTTTTCCTTCCCCCCCCCTTTCTCTTTTCTCCCCTCCTCTCACCTCATCCTCTCCATTTCTCCTTCCTTCATCACCTCCCCCCCTCCTCCCTTCCTTTCGCGTCGCGTCTTTTCTCTTTCTCTCTTCCTTCCGTTTCGTGTCCTCCCCCCCCCCCTTACCTACTACCACTCATTTCTTTTTCTCGCCCGCACTACTTTTACTTCTTAAACTCCCCCTCCCCCCACCCCACACCTACTTCTATCATAGCTTTTTACTTCTTTTCCCCACCTATGACTCTTTTTATTTTCCCTTGTTTCAAAACAATGCCTTATGATTTTCACAATCCTCTTTTGGAGGGAAATATCATCCCAAGTAACACAACTTGTTATGTAATGTTCAAAAATTCATCTTTAAAACATGATCTCATGTATTTTTCTAGTACACATAACTTATTTTTGGTATCTTATATGACCAAAACAGCGCAATAAATCGATCAATTTGAAACATCTTTAAGGTCACAAAAGAAGTTTTTAGATACAGATTTAGGACTAATAATACGTTTTCAAAATACTTTGAATAGCATGCTTTCAACATGATGATGTCTTATCTTGGTAGTTTCTAGCATCACAATAACAAATAGGTTATAATCAAGTAATTCCAAAGTAAAAACAATTGCAGAAATACTTGAACATGACATGCTAGTTTGATAAATGTCAAACGAACAGAAGTTAACAACGATTGTTAAGATTGTTGTGATTGTGAAAATTATGTTTGTTTATGAGAAGAGTATGCACAACTCATAGTAAAAGAATGACATTCGTTTTTGTCCAAATCGATTGTTTAATAAATATAAGAAATCTAAAGATTGTAAATGCGTAGAACATTTAACAAAATATCATATGCGAGGCAGCCTTTATGGTGCAACTTTTGGTTTTACTCTTGCATAATTGATGCGCCGTTCTAAAGATTAAAAGAAATCAACAGAAAATTTTCTTATATTTTGCAATTTTGTAGCAACTCTGTTGGAATCATCAAAAATCGTCATGGTGGATTAGACACATGGTCTACACTGTCGATTGAAAGTATTTTTAAAACATAAAAAAATGTCTAGATTATCGAGCAATTTTCTTTCTTACTCAAAATGTATCATCTCAATGATCGACAAAAAAAAAACACATTTTCGAAATTTTTAGTGATAATTGTAATCATAGTTTCAACCGGCACTGTAATTTTGTTCATAGCTATGGTGTGAAGTTGAAATTGGAACCAAAAAACACTTTGAGAAGAGTAAAAAAACATGCTCAAGATGATCAATTGAAAATTATATAATTAAGTTAAAAAAACATCAAAAAAACCATACCAGAGCATCTTTTAAGGAAATGTCATTTGGTTCCAGAAATTTTAGGAAACAAATGACGTTTCTTGTAGACCATCACAATAAATCAACTGCTGATGGTGATTCTTATTACATGCTTTAGTTCTGAAAAATATTTTTTTTTTTATCTCTTGTATTTAGACCAATTCTGTAACCGTTTTTTAAGAAGATATCATGCAAATGGGCTAGGTCTGCTTTTTAATCTGTGTTAACATCTGCTAATTTGACACTTGTTGGATTGAATTGTTGTGTTCATGCATTTCTGCATTTAGTTTCACTTTTTTATAACTTGATTATAACTTTTTAGTTATTGTAATGCTATAAACTACCTAGATAAGACATCGTCATGTCAAAAGCATGTTATGCAGTGCATCTTTAAAACTTCTTATGCTACCTAAAAGATGTTATAAAAAGATCGATTAACTGCGCTGTTTTTCGTCATATTTGAGTCGAAAATTTAGTCATATGTTCTAGAAAAATACATGAGTGACTTATGAAAGGCAAATGTTTTGCAACAACATCCTCTTAGCTTGTATATGACAAAATATGTTTTTCATTTCATTCTTAATACTCTTGTATAACAAAATTTCAAGATAACTGACCAAAAAGATGTTTTTGGTGTTACTTGGGATAGAGCAATATTGTGAAATAATAACAAGGCCACCGTTAGGAAACATCAACGTTGATGTTCGTTACCTTGTTGAATAAAAATCCTGCACGAACTTGAACAAGGTAAGCTTATTCTTGCGCAGTATATCAATTATCCAATATAAGATAATGATATCGAAAATGATTCGTCTTGCCGCCACTTCATAAACCATCATAAATAGATGAAACCCTCCAATGTGCAAATCAAGGTTCTTCAGTGAACGTACTGGATATTTCTTGTTTCAATATTTCTCGTTTGCAATATTTTTGCAAAATGCACCGTGTTTGTGTGCTCCCAATACGATCAAACGCCTGGTGGACATTGTACAAGAACAAGAAAAATACAGGATTTAAAAAAATGCGGACTTCTTGTGTCAAGCAAAAACTTCAACAATTCTGGACAGACTTTGCAACGGTAACAGCACAACGCTTTTTGGTGGTTACATCAGCTTAGTATCCATGCGATGCAGCCTTCAATGCCTTGCTATAGGAACTGTTTCGATTGCAAATAAAGACTTTTTTTTTGAAGATCATCATTTATTTTATTCGGAAAATAACAAAATAATCCTAACCATGACTCTCGCCATAACCATAATAATGAAAATAGAAACAAAAAAGGGAAAAAAATCAATTGATGAATTCGATAAACATATCGCATACTCTTGACTACTATAACCTGCAACAATGTTTTTCATAAGGCTGTGTAAAGAAACTCTTAAACTGTTATATTCAAAACACACCTCATGAAAAAACAACAAGCATCACATTTCATAAGACAAAAGTATGAAATTCAATCCGATTCCTTGTGGCCAAATTTCATACGGTTATTGGATAAACTTCTTAAGGTTTTTTTCACCAGTGAGGGTCTGCTTAGGGTATGCTTCGTTTATATTATGTAGTTGTCTTATATAATTCCATGTCTCTCTTGGCTAAGAGTGTTAATGCAACTGGCATTTATCCATCAGTCGTGAGAAGCGTTGGTTCGAATCCCGATGTAGGAAACACATTTGAGCTTATAAAAACTAATCCCATCAATGTAACGCGAAGATGCCGTAAAAATATGAATTAATATCCCTAAATAAAACGTAACAGAGGAAATGAATTCAAATAGAAGAAAATTAAACAAATTTTTATGTTTTTTTTTTATAAAATATCCCAAGCTCTATATATGCTTTTTAAAATGCAATGAAACATTTCAGTAGAAGCAGTAATTCAACTGCTGAAAAAGTTACTATGCCCTAATTATACTTGTTCTCGGGCTTCAATAAAGCATGTGCGCTAGCTTCAATTTGACAGGAGTGGGGCCCTTTTCGACTTTAGTTCTACTTTAAGTACGCATGTATGATTAGACTGCTTTATACCATAAACTTATATTGCAATATAATGCAAAATTGATGTATCTATCTATATAGAGCTTCATGGTTACTTGGGAAGGTTTCTTTTTGTTTCAATTCATAAGAAAGTTCCAAATCAATTCAAAATTTCATTCAAATCAACCAAAAAAAAATATTTAAAGTGATCACTGCAGTGTGATTTAAAACAATCACATTTATTTTTAAAATCAAATGATTAATTTATTTTTTTAACAAAATATGTTTTCACCCTAAGAAATCACTTGGTTTTGAATCAACAAAACATTTTGCTGCTATTCAATACAAGGTTTCTTTTTGTTTCAATGCATAAAAAAGTTCTAAATCAATTCAAAATTTAATTCAAATCAAACCAATCAAATTATTTGAAGTAATCGCCGCTGTGTGATACTCGTTTAAATTATTTTGGATTTATAACAATCACATTTATTTTAAACTTCGTTTTAAAGAAAAATGCTTAATTAATTGTTTTAATAAAATAATTGTATGAGTTCACATTTCATACACACAAAAAATAAGTCCTGTTTTATTAAAAGTTTTTTACTTTACTTCTGAAAAGTGTTTATTTTTCATTAAATTGAAATTAAAGTTAAAATCATTAAATTGAAATTAAAAATACAACGAAAGTTTTTCGTTTGATTTGAAAGTTTTATGTTTCGGTTCAGTGTGTAAATTTAAAAGTGTTTTCTTTTACAATGAAAATTGTAGAACTGACATATCCACCAACACAAAGCAAGTCGTCGTCGTCGTCGTTTGAAATTATTTAATAGTGTGGTCTGCGTACGCCTCTACTGCGGTCTTCGTTGCTCCCGTCCGCTTTCGAACGCGTTTGATGGAAATTGCGAGGAAAATGGTTTGTTCGTGTTCGTTTTCTGTAAAAAAAAAGTAAGTCGGCTGTGTTTTCGATTTAAGTGGTTCCGGAAAGTGAGTAATTCTTTTGCTTCTTTCATTTCCAGGCAGAGGGTGATAATGGAATCCACTAGAAATGCTGGAACCACTGGTCGATCACAATTAGCTGCGCATGGAACAAACATTGAAGGAATACCTTCGTGATTTGGGAGCACCTTCGGAGCATGAAATTCTACAACTTACATATAAGAATCCTTAGTAATCATGTGCTAGAAAGAATCGGTCAGACAGACTACCTGAAGTTTGTCTGAGACATGATGTGAAAATAGTAAAGATTTATGTAAAGAAAAACCTTTTATGTTACAACAATTTTTATTTCTATCCAAACATCATACTCTTATTTTAATTGCACGACACTTTCATTTTGAATGTTCATTATGGATTAAAAGAAATATGCTTTCATGCCACGCTTTCCGTTTGAAAATTCGACAATTTATCTAAAAATAAACCTTTTAATGTTAAAACCATTTTTTAATTCAATCCAAATGGCATATTTTTATTGTTATTACACGAAACTTTCTCGTTGAAAGTTTATTTTGGAAGAAAAAGTATGTGCTTTCATTTTCGACGATGCCACGGTTTCGATTTGACAGTTCCACAATTTATTTTGAAAGTTTCAACTTTTAAATGAACCAAGCAGGAAAATTTTGATTTGACAGTTTGGACATTTTTGTTGTGAAAGCAATCCGCTTTCTACGAAAAAGAACCAACTCAACTTTTCAATTTTAGCATTGTTTTTTTTTAATTCTAACAATCATTATTCTTTGTGTGTAGCATCCATTTTTTTTTCTCCTCCCCCCCTTCCTTCCCCCCCCCCCCAAACAAAAAAAATAAAAAAAAAAAAAAATCAAACAACCAATACCAAAAATGAAAAGTTTTTTTTGTTTCTTGTTCGATGATAATTACCAACCCAAAAACCCCAACCCGCCAACCCACAATTCAACTTTTCTACACTTAAAAATTAAAAATAAAAATAAAAAATAAAAAAAAAAACAAAAAAAAACAAAACCATTGATAAAAAAAAAAAAAAATTAATTTTTTTTACAAAAAAAAATATCCCCACAAAGAGTGTCGTACAAAAAAAAAAAAAAAACCTAAAAAAAAAATTTTTACAAAAAAAGTTTTCTTTTCAGATGAATTGTAGAACTGTCAAATCCACACCGTGGCATAATTGAAAATGAAAGCAAATTATTTTTATTTGAAAATGAGTTTTCTACTAGAAAGTATCGTGCAATCAAAATAAATGTATGCTGTTTTGATTGGAAGAAAAACTGCTTTTAACATAAAAAGGTTTTAATTTTCAAATGAATTATTCTAACTTTCATAGAGACCGGAGGTTGGCATCGTTCAATTACCAATGTTCCCATCCCGAAAGATCCAAGTCGAAACATTTTCCCCATATCTTCCGAATGCACCTGAGCCAGCTGTAGCATCTGCTGCCGCTCGTCGTCGCTTGTGGCACGCTGCAAAAAAAAAAGATGAGATTATTATCAGTGACATGGCCTATTTCGTTTGCATGGTCCGTTCCGAACTTAATAACGCCGAAAGTTTGTGAACTTTCCTGATAAGCGATTCGTTGGGGCGATTCGCCAAGAGGAATATTTTCAATGTGAAGCTTTTGTATTATTTGACAACAGTATAGAGAAAAAACCCATACGACGACTTCCTTTGTGTTGATGGGTTTGACAGAAAATATACTTTCTATTCAAACACAAAACTTTCGCAGTAGATGATTTTACTTTTAATTTAATGAAAAATAAACTCCCTTCAGAAGTAAAGTGCTAAGGTTTTAATAAAACAATATTTCTTTTTTGTGCAAGTTACATTATAATGTAAGTTTAAACATAATATATTATAATTTGTAAAGCAGATTATCAACGAATTATTCTCTTTGCAGATATTTTGCAAATAAGCTGCCATTATGACTGCCTCTCCCCAGTATTTCTTCCCGAGTCCAGCATCCAACCACATGCCAACTCCTGCAAAGTCCGATTCTTGCGTTCCGAAACGCCGTTCTGCTGGGGGAATATGGTGCGGTAATTATTGAAAAAAACAATAAAACACGACTTTCAGTTCTATAAAGCATGAAGTTTTATTTCAACTCAAAGGTTTTGTTGAATTAGTTCATCAGTTTTATTGGTTCATATTTAAACCAAAATTTTAGTTGAATTGATTCCTATTTTGTATTGGTATAACTACGTTTTTTTTTTGCGTGAACCTCATGGCTGGCCCACAATTGATACGTTGCGGATGCGTTTGCGTTAATTTGACAGTTTTCCCATAGGTTTTCTGTCAAATTTACGTCAACGCATCCGCAACGTATCAATTGTGGGTGACCCTTCACTTCCTCACCTCATTCCTCCATTGTTAGTTCTGCTACGCACCACTAGAGATCGCCTATTGGTGCAGTCTATCTTATTCTGAGTTTGTCCAATTTACGCCCAACCGAAACCTGAATTTGGGTTATCGCTTCTTAGCGTGTAAAATTCAAACGCCAGTTTGTGTTTACGGTGTAATGGTTTGCGTCCGAGATGTGACAGTTTTTTTTTAATTCTTGCGGCCTTCTGTAACCGCCATCGGCTGTTTGTAGATTGATAAAAATTATTGTGTTCTTATTTCAATGTGATTAAACGATAACATGGACAGTTTAATGATAAATATCGAAGTTGCTTGCTCTAAAGGGTATATTCTCCACAATCGTATCGTTGTCACCGTACATTAAAGTTGGTCATCATTCGTTTTTTAGGTTCAACAAGAACACGCCAAACTCGGACCTGTTGAATGCGATTCACCTGTACCTGAGGGAGAATGTCACACTGCCGCAGGATCACGTCTTCCGGGTAGACTATGCGAACGTAGAGAACATCATGGTCTGCAGTGAAATCTTGGAAAAAACCCCACGCACGGATCTGCAGCTCTACATTTATCTGCTGAATGAAGAAGCCTGCGAAGGGGAAACAATCCAACAGGACGGCGATGAAGTCCAGATTGCCAACCATTGGTTGCTCCCAACGAGGGATTTTCACGGTCTGTGGGAAAGCTTGATATACGACGATAATCTAAAGTACGACATGCTAAGCTTCATGCAAACGACGATGCTCTTTGCGAGGAAGAATGTTAACGTGAACCTGATTTCGTGCAATAGGTAGGTTGTTGCCTGTGAATTGATGTTCAAGTTTAAGTTTGTTTTGCTTTTTTCAGATTAATCTTGTTGCACGGACCTCCAGGAACAGGAAAGACTAGCCTGTGTAAGGCTCTGGCACAGAAATTAGCTATTCGTATGAAAGGACACTACACCCATGCACATCTAGTCGAAATCAATAGCCACAGCTTGTTCTCGAAGTGGTTCTCAGAGAGTGGAAAACTGGTACAAAAAGTGTTCGACCAGATCCACGAACTGTGCCAGGATCGGTCGTCACTGGTGTGCGTCCTAGTGGATGAAGTAGAATCTATAGCTTTTGCGAGGGATTCGATCTCCAACAACGAACCGAGCGATAGTATTCGGGTGGTTAACGCTGTCCTTACGCAGCTAGATCGAATCCGCAAATATCCGAACGTGTTTGTTCTGGCCACTTCGAATCTAACCGGGAGCATTGACCTGGCATTTCTGGATCGAGCGGATATCGTGCAATACATAGGGAATCCAAACATGCAGGCCATCTATGAAATTTACCGATCGGCACTGGAGCATTTGCAGCACATTGGAATCATAATCGATGTGGACGAGATTCCTACGCTGGCCGAAGCTGACGACAAGGTGGTGGGAAACAATTTGAAAATGCTTGCGAATCTCAGCATCGGGATGAGCGGCAGGAGTCTGAGGAAGGTGCCATTCTTGGCGCACGGTTTGTTCGTAAAAGAGGATCAGACGACGTTGCTCAAGTTCCTGAGTGCCATGCGCAGTACGGTGCGGAAGATGAAAACCGATAAGACTAGGCTGGAGAAGAAGCCGCTGGTCTGCGATGGTGGTGTGTGTTCGGAAGACTCCGGGAACTACGGGGGAAGCGAAATCAATGGAACGTCGATCGGAGAACGGGGAGTCTTGTTGTGAGATGGGAGTGAGTATTATTGAGTTTGTAAATCGATTTCTTCTTGTATAGCCAATAATTCCGTAGGCCGAAGGTGTCGCCTTGTTGGCCTGAGGAAAGTTTCCTAGAAGATTGTACAACTGCCTGTTTTCCTAGTTTAATTATATGTCGATCACTCAACGTTAATTTCTATGCATACCATTAAACTATCGCTGTAGAGATCTCATAAGTCCTAAGGCATAATTATGACTTGTTTTTGTGATTTAAGAAATAAGGTCTTGTGAAATAAGGTAAGGAGTGAGTTCATGGAAACCCGCCACTTCGCTTTTTCACTGGCACTATTCTCATCATTTAGAAATATCTCGCTGCAGCAAACAGTTCTTTCGTTGAGGAAATTAATACATTCTTGGCCGAAGCTACGATGGACTGGAGTCTAACTTGCTAATTATTTAGAAGCATCATACAAACCAAGGCTAATTAATAATTGATACTCGGTACCACTGGAATATCCAATAGCCAGCACTCGAAATTCCCCGAGCCCTCTAAATTTCACGATCGCAAAGATTTACTCAGTTGAAGAGTTCCTTTGGCTCAGTATTCATCGTTTGCACGCAAGCTACGACTCAGTTCCTTAAGAAGTTGAGTCGCGAGTTGATCTTCAACGGAGATTCGGAATGTTTTAACGAACGAATAAGCGAACAAAGAAGGGTTGGCTTTGAGGAACTCAAAACTTTTATTTCTTTACATTTTTTCCTGGAAATAGCAATGGTAGATTAAAGATTGGAACTTCATTCTCATGTGTACTTATTTCTATGACAATATAATAATGATATCTGGTGATAACAGTCTAAACATCAGTTGATTAGGACGTCGAATAAATATCTGATTAACACCTAGAGCATTCTACTACATTCAAGCGAAAGAAAAAGCCTTAGGATTAATACTTGCGTTCAATTAACATTCGTCGAACTTAGTCAACTTCTTCAACGGTGGGGCCTGCCCGGCCACTGAAGCCTCCTGCTTGTTGGCCACAATTTGTGGCTCCCGCCGTATTCGGTTCTGCTCCACCCTGATGCAACCGTGTCATGATCGGACTGCAAACTCGGTTGAGCTCCTTCATCGTGCGATCCAATTCGTCCTTCTCGGCGTGAAGATTCTCATCTAGCCAGCGTAGCGTCTCGTCACACTTGTCCTTCACCGTGTTCTTGTCCGAGTCGCCCAGCTTCTCGCCCGCCGATTCCACGGATTGTCGTAACTGGAAGATGTAACCCTCCAATTGGTTTCTGGCAGCAATGGATTCCCTTATTTTTTCGTCTTCCGCGTGGAACTTCTCTGCCTCGGCTAGCATTCGGTCGATTTCCGCTTGACTCAATCGGCCCTTGTCGTTTTTAATTGTAATGTTTTTCTCCTGTCCGGAACTCTTATCCTTGGCAGTAACATTCAAAATACCGTTTGCATCCAAGTCGAATGTGACATCAATCTGGGGAACGCCTCTTGGTGCTGGCGGAATGCCTACCAGATCAAATTGGCCCAGCCGGTTGTTGTTTTTGGTCATCGAACGTTCTCCTTCAAACACCTGAATGGATACTCCTGACTGGTTGTCCGCATATGTAGTGAAAATCTTAGTTTGCTTGCATGGAATCCGTGTGTTGCGTTCAACAAGGTTGGTCATCAAGCCACCAGCTGTTTCGATTCCCAGAGAAAGTGGAGCCACATCAACCAGCAGTACATCCTGAATCTTCTCGTTTTTGTCTCCACTAAGGATAGCAGCTTGAATGGCAGCACCGTAAGCGACGGCTTCATCTGGGTTAATTGACAGGTTCAGCGACTTTCCAGAGAAGAAATTCTGGAGCAGCGATTGAACCTTTGGAATACGAGTCGATCCACCGACTAGAACAATATCGTGAATGGAACCCTTGTCCATTTTGGCGTCGTTGAGAGCTCTCTCGACTGGTTGCAGTGTAGAACGGAACAAATCAGCGCACAATTCCTCGAATCGAGCCCGGGATATTTTAGAGTAGAAGTCAATTCCATCGACAAGAGCATCGATTTCAATGGTGGCTTCCGTGCTGGATGACAGTGTTCGCTTTGCTCGTTCGCATGCTGTACCCAGACGCCTCAAAGCGCGAGCGTTCGACGAGATATCTTTTCTATACTTGCGTTTGAATTCTTCCACGAAATGTGACACCATTCGATTGTCGAAATCTTCTCCTCCCAGATGAGTGTCACCAGCCGTAGACAGTACCTCAAATAGCGATCCCTCGTTGATGGTCAAAACGGAGACATCAAATGTACCGCCTCCCAAATCGAAGACCAACACATGTCGTTCGCCTTTGAGTTCATTGTCCAGACCGTAAGCCAATGCAGCAGCCGTTGGTTCATTGATGATTCTCATCACATTCAGCCCTGCAATGGCCCCAGCATCCTTGGTGGCCTGTCGCTGTGAATCGTTGAAATAGGCCGGAACTGTGATGACTGCATTCTTCATATTCCGTCCCAGGAAAGCCTCAGCCGTTTCCTTCATCTTGACCAAAACCATCGAGCTGATTTCTTCCGCGGAGAATCTCTTCCGCTCGCCTTTGAACTCGACTTCGATTTTCGGTTTCCCCCCTTCGTTGTACACCTTGAACGGCCAGTGTTTGATGTCGGCCTGTATCTTTGGATCGTCGAACTTACGACCAATCAATCGTTTGGCGTCGAAAACTGTATTTCTCGGATTCATTGCCACCTGGTTCTTGGCAGCCTCCCCAATAAGCCGTTCCGTGTCCGAGAATGCCACAAAGCTGGGAGTGGTTCGGTTTCCTTGGTCATTCGCGATGATTTCCACTTTTCCATTCTGGAACACACCCACGCAGGAGTAGGTCGTTCCCAAGTCAATACCGATTGCAGACATTTGCACTATTTAGTTGGAATTGGAAACTTTTGGAAAATTTTCACATGTGTGAATTCAAATTGGTTTTGCGTTTTATTTTCTTACTTTGGCGCGTGCTTGCGTTATGCTCTCTTGTTTGACCTGAACTGAGGAGAGAGGTTCATCGGTTCGTGCGTATAAGCAGGCGGGAATATACGCAGTTTCTTAAAATTCGAGCACTTTTCGCGTGAACATTCAGGAATAGCGAAGGTAAACAAAAACAACAACAAAATGTAATGCTGGCCCTCGCGCAGGCCATATACATAATGGAAAATTCCATACAGTTGAACCATCCGTTAATGCAATAACACGTTCTATTTATCGGAAATTGTACCTGGGCTTTACTTGGATTGTGAGCGTCTTTAGTGGTCACTATCGGTAAACTTTTAAAAAGGGAAAAAATCTATCCAGCTGGTCGATTATTCGGCAACCGTTGGCAGTAACGCGAATAGTATCGAACGTTCTAGAGCACGGCCTACTGTACGTAAATATTATGTAACGAACGCTCTTGTCCCCTAACGTATAAGAGTATATGAAAGGGCAATGGGAAGAACAGAGCGAACATTTTGGAGTTTCTTCTGGAACAAAATTCGGGAATTTTCTTCACATTTTGTTCTTTTCGTAGAACATGACCAATTGGCTTTAAGAAAGACAATCAGTTACTTAACCGTGATAAGTTTAACTTGACATTAACGGCGATTTCAAAGGCAAAATACCGTGCAGAGAATAATGTACACATCAATTAACAATCCTGATGATAAATTTCTTCCAAAACCTGTAAAAAATAGGATCACATCTTGTAAAATATGAAAAATTACATTTTTTTTTTTGGAATCTCTGGTTGTCCCATAATTGCTCGATAAAAGGATTTATTATATGCACAAAAGGCTGAAGTAGAACCAACTACGCCACATTACCCGTGATGAGCTCACCAATTGTAGAATGATAAGGATATAATTTATCCCTTTATCTTCGATTGGTGATATTGCCATAGGTATTTTTTTGCAGGTTCTGGCAGTTTTGTTGTCCTTCCGAAACTCCTTAACAAGACTTTAGCTCAAGAAATAATTTATTTCATTCGCATAAATGAATTCAAGATAAGGAAAACGTTAAAGTTCAACAGCAACCACTTTTATGAAGTTTCAATTAATAATCTATTGAAACACCTTGATCTAGAGTTAACATATGAGAAAATTTTTTTATTTTATTTTTTAATTTTTATGGAAAAAAACACCAACACAAAAAAAAACAAGAACCCAGTTCTAAAAAGGGCGGATTAAAACCAAAACGAGCTGGCCCCCCCCCCCAACCCCTAAAAAAGAAATTTCGTGCAATTGGAAAAATTTACCGATAACTTGTTTCACCACTGAAATTAATAATATTGTTGAATAAAAAAATTGTAGCTCTTGACAAATTCTACAACTTTATCTAAGAGTGCTTTGCCCTTAGGCCGTTTTCAGCGGTCGTGGTCTATTCTAAATTTTGACAATTAAGGGCATCTCCAGGAGTGTATGGTCGTTGCAAAATAGAACTGGATTTATAACAAAGGCAACTTCAGCAAGGCGTTCTAGTTGGATAATTTCGAACAGTTTCATGTTAAAATTTAAAACTGGAATACTACGTTGTTCTATTTTTGTTCAAATTTGAAACGCGTTTCATCCAAGTTATATTTTTTTTGTCATTGTGGTAGTGTCTATGGAATCAAGTCAAACGTCAAACTTTGAATCAACGTCCGGTCGTGCATCTGTTTGAATCTTGTATACGTTCTACTTTTTCGTTAATAATTTCAAGTTGCAGCAACAAGTCTGAACTCGCTGACCATCATATCCCTATTTCTTTGTTATTAACATCATTTCCTTATTTCCGAATAGAACCGAAAATGATTTAGACGAATATTAAGGAGAATTCCAGAGAAGTTCTGAGAGGAATCCCAAAGGAATTATGAGGAAAAATTCCAGAGGAATACTGGAGAAATTCCAGCGAAATTTTGAGAGGAATTCTGATGAGAATTTAAGAAGAATCCTGAGTAGAATACTACAGAAATTCTAGTAAGAATTCCTGAGAAATTCTCAGAAGAATTCCAGTGGACTTCTGGAGAATTCCGCAGGACTTCTGAAGACAGTTTGAGTGGAATTTTGAGAATTTCAGTGTAATTCCAAGATTAATTCCACAAGAATTCATTTTCCAACAGTTTCGATGTGAAAAAAATAAAACTGTCATACGCTTTGTTTTATTTTGTTCCGAATTTGGAACGGAATCTAGAGCGTTCTAAAATTGTTTAGGCAGCTGAAAAAAATGGTGTAAAACAACAAGGGCAAAGTGCACAACCGCGTCAATCGCTCGCTCGTTTTTCGGTAAGTCTGAAAACAGTATTACGGTATTACCAACGAGGCTACTGACTTTGCTCAAGTTCTCCTTTTTTTTCTTAAGCTTTCTGAACTTTATCATAGCTTTTTTTAACATTATGGAGTTCTGCTGGGAATGGTGAAATGCTGAACACTGAAGTCCTTGAACTGAACTGATTTTTTGAGAAATATGTAAGTTCAAGCTTTGCAAAAAATCTGTGAACTTTGCAGCAGCTCTACGAAGTTTGTAGAATTTCTGCGAACTATATTATGAAGTTCTTTGATGATTGATGAAGTAATGTGAATATGGCTTAAGTCTTACGATCATTAAGGGTAAGTTGAAAAGGAAGGGACAACTTTTAGCGGAAGTGATACATCGCAATGATTATTTTTTTCAGTATACTAGATACGTAAACACATATTGTCTATGACATGTTGTTAAAAAATCCACAGCTTTGTTTATTTATATCATGCATGATTTTGCTAACAAATATGTTTGACACGTTGCTTGAGTCTTCTCCAAAAAGTTGTGTTTCCCAGATATTGAATTTTGTGCACTTTAAAAGGCTAGCTAGAGAGATGCTATAGAAAATCCCAGTTACAAATATGATTTTTCCAAGATATTTGAAACATTTCATCTAGCATCACAAGTTTGCACACCTTGGGGTAAATTCAAATATGTACACAAAAGGAAGAGTGTCACAAGTTTTGCCAAGCTGAAAAATCACAAACATCTCACACCCTACGCAATCAACAAAGAAGCCTAAAAAAAGGCTTGTGAAACCTATGTAACCTTTTAGGGGTTGCTCGAGCTTGGGTGCGGGATATTAGGGATTTTCAACTCGGCAAAACGTGTATCACTTCTTCTGCTGAGAAATTACTTCCAGAACCGGGTGTTGGTTCACGAAACAGTTATGGGGTAGACAACGTTGAAGATCAAGACGGAGGTTTTGAAAGGATCAATCTTCTGGATCGGATTGTACAACAGTGTTGGGGTACGCTGTACACCACCAAACGGGAGGTACTGTTGGTCAGAAAATGCTAAGTGTCATTGCTCCGAAAAGAGTGATGACGGGCTGAACATTAATAGCTATGTGATCTATGCCCGCGAGAAGGTGGCCAAGGTCATCAACGCAGTGGGTAGGATGATGCCAGACAACGGTGAACCAAGAGTAGTAAAAGGCTTCTTCTGGTTGGTGTATTCTCGTCGATATTGAGGTACGGAGGCCCAGCCTGGATTGCTGAGCTTGACACTTAAAAGAATCGAGCGTTGCCGAACAGTACATACCGGTTCATGACCATGCGAGTCGTGAGTGCGTACAAAAATATCTCATCGAAGGTAGTGTTCGTTATCGCTGAAATGATACTTATCGGAAGCACCTTAGCGGAGGACAACGAATGTGATTGCTAGAGTGCAATACGGATCGTAAGAGCGATTTCGATGACCAAGTGCCATCAGAATAGTACATGGAGACACTTCTAATACAGGTTCTCTCGACCTGGGTGAACAGAAAACATGCAGAGGTAAAATTCCACCTAACATTGTTCCAGTTCTATTGCTTGTATTGAAATCCAGCGCACAGGTCCAGGATATTACATACCTCTCGTTTAATCCTGAATAATGTAACCCTTCTAAAATTTAAATCTTTTAGTTTTGTTCCAGTTCAAAACTGGGAAATTCAACTGATAATTGATTTTACTGCTGGGTTGAACGTTAGACACAAAGTTGCTGTACAGGTGTACAGTGCACTAATTCTGAAATTATATATAAAGTCACTTAAGATACTCAAAGATACCTTATCTCCCTATATATACTCCTCATGCCCCTCACTTATATAATATTACCAAATACACCTAAAATTAATGAATGATATTTATTTAAAAAAAAAAAGAGGTACGAAGTTCTAAGTCTAAATCGTCAACAACAAACATTTTCTGGTTCACCCTGCAACGGTGTTTTCATTTTCAATTTCAACATCTGCACTTTCTCCGAAGTGCATCCTGTACAAAACGCTAATAAGACCGTTTGTTCTCTACGAGCATGAGACGTGGACAATGCTTGAAGAGGACCTGCGAGCACTCGGAACTTTTGAGCGACGGGTGTCCATCTTTGGTGGAGTACAGGAGGACGGACTATGGAGGCGATGGATAAACCATGAGGTCGCGCAACTCGCCGGCGAACCCAGTATTCATAAGGTGGCAGAAGCTGGAAGGATACACTGGGCAGGACATGTTGCGAGAATGCCGGGCAACTATCCTGCAAAAATGGTATTCGACGGGAATCCGGTTGGTAGAAGACGACGTGGGGCGCAACGAGCAAGATGGTCAGACCAGGTGGAGCAAGACCTAGGGGGTACAAGGTGCCCAAGGGATTGGAGAGAAGCAGCCACGAATCGGTCATTATGAGGGATATTGTGAATCAGGCTATGTTATACACGCTGAAAAGACAGTCCCGTTTGAAACAACAAACTTGCTTGTTGACATCCAAACTAAAAATCCGTTTTGTTGTTTTAAACCAACAATTTTGTTTTGAAACAAACAGGCATGTTGGTTGTTTGTACTTAAAAATATTATGGTTGTTTTCAACTAATATTTTTGTTGTTTCCACCTTGAAAGCTGTTTATTATTATCAAAATAAAAATTGCGTTGACTCAGGGAAACAAATTAAAATTTAAGATTGATTCAACCAGAGCGGCGGTTAAATCAAACTGATATTTTATTTGGAGAAAAATAACTAAAAATTTAATTTGAAGCAGACAAATTTTTTGGGTTATTTCATTTTCCGGTCCCGCTGCATGCTCTGACGTAGTCATTCAACAATACACAAACATGTATTTTCGCGGAAGTTTTCATCGCGGGTAAAAAATTATTGTAAAAAATCGTTTTTTAATCTAATAAAATGTAAGGGCTCAAAGGTCAGAGCATCTGGATCCTCCTGAAGTCGTAAGGTTCCGTTAAGATAATCGTTAAGCCCATAAATAACACACCTTTTTCCCCTTCAGTTGTACAAAGAATATGAAGCCCGCAACACAAACAACACCCGAATCATCGACATCCCGGTAAGGATGTGCGAACCCGCAATAGAGTTGCTCGCCCTGCCAGAGGATGAAGCTTCATTTTGAATGTCGGCTGTGGTTCGGGACTTTTCAGAAGTGTACTGGAAGATCAGGACGATGTGAAATTGAAGCGTACGATTAATTAAAAAGGTTGAAATAAACAACATTTTACTTCGGAAAAACCTAAAAATAGTAGAAAGGCTCGCATTAACATTTGTAGACTTCTCTTAGATTGAGAGAAGTCTATAAATGTAAATGTGCACTTTTCTAATGTTTGGTAGCATTTTTTTTTTCAAATAAATTTTCTGGAAATCACAGAAAAAAATCCAGAATGAAATAAACATATTCTACACATGGTGTAAAAATAGCCTATTAGAGCTGAATGTAAAAAAATGCAACTCAATATCATTTAGCAAAAAAATAACAACATCAAACATATCAATTGCACTAGGTAATCAGAATGTAGAAAAATGTGAAAGAGTTAGGGACTTAGGAATAATCTTAGACTCCAAACTTAATTTCATAGACCACTACAACACAATTATTCGCAGGGCAAATAACATGCTGGGCTTTATTAAGCGCTTTTGTCATAATTTTCAGGACCCACACTATTAAAACACTATATATAGCTTATGTCGGGTCTATTCTGGAATATTGCAGCATTGTATCATAGACTAACTCTAAGACCAGTAGGTCCCGAACAAATACGATATTTTTCTTGGCTCAGTCAGTACTAGTACATCGGTCCCAAGCTCGGTCCCAAGCTCGATTTTCCCCCCTCACAACGTAGCTCACCCCACACACTCCCAAATGTTGTCTCAAAAAAAAAATGGGAAACAAAAAAACCCCCCAAAAAACAAACCCGGGAGGGCCCCCCCCCCCCCAAAAATTTCGCCGGGGACACACCGCAAGGTATACTTCCGACCTAGGGGTTCTACAACAGTGAACCAATTTCAAATCGCTAGTTGCACATTGATTGTTGATTGTATGGTCTCCTCATTTAACCACACACGAAAACAGAATAGAATCAGTACAAAAGCAATTTCTATTAAATGCTCTTCGTAGATTGGGTTGGACATCATTTCGTCTTCCATCATATGAAGCGCGTTGCATGCTTATAAACATCCAAACATTGAAAGAGCGTCGTGAGTATGCAAGCGTTTCATTTGTAAACGATATCGTTTCGCAGCGTATTGACTCACCAGAACTTTTATCAAAATTAAACATATATGCACCTATTCGGCAACTTCGAAATCGTAACCTATTCGCCATCAGCCATCATCGCACAAACTATGCAACAAATGGACCAATAAATCGCATGATGGCTTCTTACAATAAACACTGCGAAATCATCGACTTTACATTGTCTCGGCATAAACTAAAACAGTATTTTAGCTCCATAAGAAACCAGAACATACAAGAATGAATAATATTATATTATATTATATGGTCTACTTATGATTGACGACAATAAAATAAAAATAAAAAATAAATAAAATAAAAATAACTCCATCCTGTGCCAATCAGGAAGATGAATAAGTTATGTTATAATGGACGTCTTCACATCCAGTCCAGTTGTTCGGAACATTTTGATTTTAACGTCGTCTTCCGGCGTTTAAATTCTTTTATTCACCTTGCTGTATCGTTTCACGGAACTGATGGAATATATTCTGATGGGTTTTTGATGATCATCTGCGAGAAACCATGAAAGTTCGTTTCCATTTAATACTTTCTTCCCGGACAAGTGAAGTACTTGATGACGCGATGCTCAACTGACTAAGAAACGCGAACCTCTTGCATTGGGACTTGTAGAAAGTCCTGTCGTAGGAAACCTGTTGACAATGGCGTTTCAGGGTTTTCAACCGGTTGGAATGCTTTATTCAGGCCCGAAATCGTTGTTAAAATAGAGTTGAACTGGAGTCGCAGGTTACCCAGCTCAAAAGCGACCCTTTATGTCAGCTAGTGCCGTACTCTCATCCAGTCAAACATTCATAGTTACGCGTATGAGAGCTTCCTCATAAAAGGTAAATTTTCGTGGAAATTAATTTCCATTTTTGACTGATTCAGCAAGACGGAAATCCTCCACATCGTCTACCATAAAACAGCACGAAACAGCCGCGGAATTCAATACTGATGGTTATTCTGAGAGTCGAAGTGAGGTTTGTCTCTTGATGAAGTGAGAAAAGTCACCTGCAGTGACGTGATTCAGCAAATCAAATGGTCACTGCAGGAACTTTTCTCACTTCACCAAGTGACAAACGTCACTTTGACTCTCGGAACAAGCCTCACTGTCTGGAATCAATCATTCATCTTAATATTCACCTAGCGCCAACAAGAATCGGCATCTTTTGACTCAGAAACTTTTTAGTATTATTTCGAAATGTCGAACGAGTGGAATCAACACAAACCAAATCCATACGAAGCAGGCGGAGTTCCAAAATAAAACACATAAATGGACGTCATCATACACAATTTAGAACAATGGCGGTGAAAATGGACAATAGTTGATCTATTTTTGGTGGTCTATATTTTTGGAACTGTTATAAAAGTAGACTAAAATAATAGAACACCGCTGAAAACGGCCTTACTGGTATATAAATATAGAAAGTGTTATATTCACTGTTATATTCAAATGATATTCATTTTTGTTAATCAGTTCGTTTATTTGTTAGGCTCAGGCGTGTGTAAATCGCTTGCATGTAGGGGAGAGATCACGCATTCCCAAAACATCTCTTACCTCGCGGAAGGGTTGTCTACCTCGGGCCACTAGGGTATCCAATAGTCGTGCTCTGGAGGCATCATAATCCGTGCAATGCCAAACTGCGTGAGCGATGTCATCATAACCGGTTCCGCACCTACATATGTTGTTATCGACGAGGTTAATTCTGAAGAGATGTGCGTCTAGCGAGTAGTGGTTGGACATAAGTCTTGACATCACACGAATGAAACAGCAACTTACATCCAGACCTTTGAGCCACGATCTCGACGAAACATTCGGAATAATGGAATGTAACTACCGCCCAAGAGAATTACTTGTCCAACTTTGAAGAGAACTCTGACGTATTAACGGGAAAAATTCACCATGTGAAATTCTTCTTTCAAAAATCTCGCCCTCTTGTGCGCCCACCTTTGCTAGAGAGTCCGCCTTCTCATTGTCTGGAATTGAGCAATGTGAGGGGACCCATACAAAGGTAATCCTAAATGATCTTTCGACCAACGCACACATCTGCTCCCTTAGTTTTGAAAGAAAGTAAGATGCGTGCCTCAATATCCGAGAAGATGAAATAGTGGTCTATGGGCATGTTGGAAATTATCCCCAATGCGAAATTGAGTGCTGCCAGCTCAGCAACATATACGGAACAAGGTTCCTGAAGTTTCCGGAAGGCAGATGAGTATTCATAGTAGACACCGAAACCAGTGGATCCATCATCATCATCCGCATCGAGAATAACTCCTAGATCCTTGACGCAGGATGCACGTTGAATAATGCTGCCTTCGAGGTGGTAGTCGAACATAATCGATTTCTTCTTCTTTGTGAAAGAAACAGCGGAGCACTTGGTTTGTGTTGCACCACGAAGCGAAACAATCAAGTTGGTGTTGAAGAAACCATGCGTCTTCGATGGACTTGACCTGATTATAAATTTTCAAGTCATCAGCAAAAGATAGCCTAGGGCCTTCCATACAAAGATTAACGTCGTTGAAGTACAACAAGAAGACAAGGGGCCCAAGATGACTTTCTTGTGGAATACCGGATGTGGCAAGGAATTCACCAGATGTTCAGTCATCAATCCTGACGCTTAGGTCTGGCGCCCACTGATGTGGCGGAGGTGTGACATCTGATAGCATGCCAAAATATCTTGTCGACGTTCGCCTCACGCCACAAGACATTGACTCGATATATTGACGTGTTGTGTGATGCCACACTTCCGCCACATCAGTGGGCGCCTCGACTTAAATGTCGTTCTGTGAGGTATATATGGAACCAACGTAAAACGCTGCCTCCAAAGCCCAGTCTCTCATGTTCCGCTAATGCAACGTGGTGGTTGATCTTATCGAAAGCTGAAGATAAGTCAGTATAAATTGTATCCGCTTGGAATTCCTTACACCTAACATCTGTCGCACATGTTGTGAACGTCAAAAGGTTCGTTGCCGTAGATCGCTTATGTGTGAACCCGTGCTGTGTATCGGCTATATATTGCTTGCAACGATTGAAGACTGGGTCTAGCACTACCAACTCAAAGAGCTTCGCTACTGCTTTTAAGGCAGATATTCATCGGTAGTTGTCGGCGTTCCGCTTGTCGCCTTTTTTGAAAACTAGAAACAAGTAGACCGATTTCCAGAGCGAGGGAAATGTTCCAGTTGCTAGAGAGAGTTGGAACAAGTGACGGTTGTAGTATGCCAGCACAGCGTTTTTTGAAAATAACTGCAGGGATTTCATCCGGACCAACCGATGTTGATGATTTCATTTTAGAAATAGCTGAACGAATCATTGAGTCATCAATATTGATGGTGTTTGACGAATCACTAGATAACGGCACATTACTCAATGGTAGCGAAATTTGACCCTGTGTCAATATCTCGGAGCAGAACACGCCCTCGAATTTTATCATCATATATTTGATTAAAGCAATTTTTGGGTTCATATGGTGCAAACATTCATAATTTTTAACATAATTTAGGCCATCTGGACAGATTATATCGCATTTAGGTCATGACATTTTTAAAACAAAATAAACGAAATATTTCAAACCGTAATGTCGGAAAGTCATTTCGTGCAATTGGATAAATTTACCGATAACTCAATTGAACAGCTGAATTTATGAATATGGTGTATGATAAAATTGTAGTTCTTGACAAATTCTACAACTTTATCTAAGAGTGCATTGCCCTAACTGGCATATAGAAAGTGTTATCTTCACTGTTATATTCAAATAATATTCAATTTAATGAACATCATTTGAATATTCAGATATTGCGCTCTCACGTCTTAGGTTTTACAGTTAGAACAATACATTGTGAACCAAATTTATGAAAATAATCAAGGATAACATTTTTTTCATACGTGCTAAAGGGCGATACGGTCAAAATTTGGTCAATATCAACTTGACGTATTTCTTTCAATTTTGCATTTAAAAAACCTGAACACCCCTCATTTTGAAGGTGTGTGTGTGTAGAATGTTGCTCCTATTTTGATTTTGGAATTCACTCTTCAGTTGTCAAAATGCCGTCCAAGCAAGAAGAGCAGCGTATCAAAATTTTGCTCGCGCATCGCGAAAATCCGAGCTACTCGCACGCAAAGTTGGCAAAATCGCTAAAAGTTGCCAAATCAACCGTTACAAATGTAATTAAAGTGTTTGGGGAACGTTTGTCGACAGCCAGGAAGTCTGGATCGGGGGGAAATCGAAAACCGGAAGCCGCTGAGACGACAAAGAGAGTTGCCGGTAGTTTCAAGCGAAACCCTAACCTATCTCTCCGAGATGCCGCAAATAAGCTGGGTGTATCGTCTACAACCGTGCATCGAGCCAAAAAACGAGCCGGACTATCGACTTACAAGAAGGTAGTGACTCCAAATCGCGATGATAAACAAAATACGACGGCCAAAGCGCGATCCCGGAGGCTGTACACGACGATGCTGACGAAGTTTGACTGCGTGGTAATGGACGACGAAACCTACGTCAAAGCCGACTACAAGCAGCTTCCGGGACAGGAGTTTTATACGGCAAAAGGAAGGGGAAAGGTAGCAGATATTTTCAAGCACACGAAACTGTCAAAGTTCGCAAAGAAATATCTGGTTTGGCAAGCCATCTCTACCTGTGGCTTGAAAAGCAGCATTTTCATAGCTTCCGGGACTGTCAACCAAGAAATTTACGTGAAAGAGTGTTTGAATAAACGTCTGCTGCCTTTCCTGAAGAAACACGGTTGTTCCGTACTGTTTTGGCCGGATTTGGCATCTTGCCATTACGGTAAAAAGGCCATGGAGTGGTACGCCGCCAACAACGTGCAGGTGGTTCCCAAGGACAAGAACCCTCCCAACATGCCAGAGCTCCGCCCAATTGAGAAATACTGGGCTATTGTCAAGCGGAACCTAAAGAAGACCTAAAAAACTGCTAAGGACGAGCAGCAGTTCAAGGCAAACTGGCTTTCTGCGGCGAAGAAGGTGGACAAGGTGGCTGTACAAAATCTGATGGCAGGGGTCAAGCGTAAGGCCCGGCAATTCGGATTTGGAAAAGCGGAAGCCTAACAGAATATTTTTCCTGAATTTTATACTAATTGAACTTGAAAAAGAAATTTAATTTGATTTTTTAAATAAACGCATTCACCGATTTACACGCGTTTTCCCTTGACGAAATTTTGACCGTATCACCCTTTATTGTGAAAATCAGCTGCTGGAACGAGTTGTTGGCAAATTTAGCGTATTGGGTCGAAATGACTATTTACAGCACTGCTCACCACAGATTCATTCATTGAATTTTTGACTGCACAGCAATGGCAGTCGATTGATAGATAGATGATCAGCAAAGTGAGTGTTTTTCTTTTCATCCAGTTATATTCTATCCATTCTACATTGAACCATTGAACTGAATTTGAACTAAGTCTCAGATGTCTTGGTCCATAAAAAATAATTTTTGATAAAGAAACACAGTAGATGAAACCAGATTCATCAAAAAAATCAATCCAGTCGTGCAATCAACCCAACAGTTTACCGTTTATTGTTTTCGAAAAGCAGTTTATTCTGGGTCAGGAGCATGAAGGCACTGTCGTTTTTGTTGAGAAAAGGTTAGTATCGCGTTCAAACAAAATGTCTTTTTCTATCTCAATCCCATTTTAAATTCCGTTCACTGAAACGAAAAAGTAAAGAATTGAAAAGAAATTTCTGCAGCAGTATCCACCTGAAAAAAAAACGAAAAATAAAATTGGAATTTGTAAGATTTCCACGCAAACTAATGGGAGCTGTCACTTTTACTTTAGGAAAAATATTCCGCTCGATTATTCCGTAAGTGAAAGTGAAATTTCGTTCCACGCAAATCAATTGTCCAAATTCCGCTTTGTAATAATGAACAAAATTCCGTAACCTCTCTACTTTTTAAGTCTACATTGGCCTAAACAATTAACAATCTAAGCATGCCTAGCCCTGTCATGAATGTATCCTAGAAATATATTAAAATATTAAAACTTTCACATCGTTATCAATCACCAACCAGTACTGGTGTTAAATTTGTTTGCGCTGCTAATACGTTATGGGCCCAGTCTGATCTAAACCTTAGTACTTTTTCAACCATGCCGTTTTGCTCAATTTTCAATACTTCTATTCTATTTCCAACCTACCGTACACTGACGGAACTTTCAACACATTCTCATCATATCTTTCATTCTAGCAAACATTACTGTCCACTTTTGGTGCCTCATGGTGATGAGCGATCATCTCCTTCTACATCATTAAAAAATTAGTTGATTTTTTAATTCTCGTTTTTGTTCGTTACGAAAAATTATCGAGTAGTAAGTTTAAGTTCTTCTTAAAACTTAAGTACCCTAAGCTTCTGCAATGTTTCCTGAACTATTTGAAAGTTTCTCGAGCTTCTGGTAAAATCCCTGAACATCTAGGAAGTAGGAAGTAAACTTATGAAAAAATCCTTAGAATGTTTCCTAAACTTTTGAGAATGCTCATCTAAGCAGCACACAATGGTCAACAATGGTTTCAGCAACTTGATTGTGCCTTAATTGAGTCATATTGCAGTTACCTCAACCGGATCTTAACAAGAGTGCTACTAGGGCAAAAATTCCTTAGAAGTTTCCTGAAATTCTGGAAAGTTCCCCGATCTTTGGGGAAGTTCTCTGAATTTCTTGGAAGATCCCAGGACTTCTGAGAAATGTCCTTAATTTCTGGGAAGTACCCTGAACATCTTGGGAGATCTTTGAGCTGAACTTCCGGAAAGTTCTTTGAATTTCTGGGACGTTCTCTGAACGTCTGAGATGTTCGCTCAGCTTTTGGAAAGTTTCCTGATCTTTGGGCAAGTTTCCTGATCATTGTGGACATCTCCTAAAGTTCTGGGAAGTTTTCTGAATTTCTGGGAAGAACATTGAGCTTAAAGGAAGTTCCTTGAACTCCTAGAGGTTTCCTGAACGTCTGAGAAGTTTCCTATACTTCTGGGAAGTTTCATAAACATCCGGGAAGTTTCATAAACTTCTGTGAAGTTCTCTGAACCTCTAGAAAGATCCGCGAACTTTTGAAAAGCTTCATGAATTTATGGCAACTTAAGAGGTGTTCTCTAATTTTCTGGAAAGTTCCCTGAAAGTCTGTGAAGTTCCCTGTACATCTTGGATAGTTCTATGAACTTCTCAGAAATACCCAAAAAAATCTGATAAGTTTTCTGAACTTCTGGGAAGCTCCCTGAATTCCTGGATAGTTTCCTGAACTTATGGGAAGAACCTTCAACTTTTGGGAAGTTTTCTGAACTCATGTGAAGATCCCTGAATTTATAGAAAATTCTCTGAATTTCTGGGAAATACCCTGAATTTCAGGGAAGTTGCCTGAACTTCTGAGAAGAAGCCTTAACTTCTGGGAAGTTCCCTGATTTTCTGGAAGGTTCCCTGATTTTCTGGGATGTTCCCTAAACATCAGGGAGAATTGCGAAACTTCTGGAACTCTCCGGAATTTCTAAAAAGTATCCTGAACTTCTGATAAGTTCCCTAAGTTTCAGGAATGTTCACTGATTTTATGCGATTTTTTTTCAAACTTTTGGGGAGCATTTTCGTTTATCAGTTGCTTCTCCTCTTCCGGTGTTGGGGGAAGCAAATACTGCGGGCCGTAAGATCTTCAGGATAGTTTTACAAAAAAAATCTATGGGTCAGCAGGCTGGTTGACTCCCCAATCCTCACATTTTCGTATAGAGAACTAGCTAAGGAACCGTACGACAACATCCGTAAGGCTGCACTGCACTTTTGTAACAGGCTCAGGCCTAGGAAAATCCCCAGCCCGTTTCTGACAGAACGATTCGTGTAATACTAGCTAAGAATGGGTTTAAAAGTACGTCGTCCGTTCTTCAGCAAAGTGAATAAAGGTAAACGCTTGGAATTTGCTTGAAAACATAAACATAAACATAAACAAGCTCACGGAGTATTAGAGTCGTGTTTTGAGGACCGACCAAAAAAAGTTAAATTATTCAACAAAAAAAAACAACGTGATCGAATGGCGGAAAGAGAACGAAGGATTGCTAGACCGGCATGTGCAAACGCACGGAGGCGGCAACATGATGGTATGGGTCTGTTTTTTCCTGGTATGGCGTGGGAAGTTTAGTTCGATTGTTTGGTATAATGACGACTGACATTTATGTTCACATCCTTAAGGAAACGGAATGTGTACAAAAAGCTGGACTGGGAAACAGTTTTTTCTTTCAACAACACAACGACACAAAGCACACCGCCTAGAAGACCAGTGCCTATTTTCGTTCACTTCGTTTAAGCTCAATCGAATATCCTCTCCAGAGTCCAGATTTAAATCCCATTGAAAATTTGGGGGCGATTCTGGACCACAATGTTGTTGTATTTTGTTGTATTTTAAGCGTAGAATCAAATCAATCTACTGCATGTACCGAATCTTGCTGATGGTATGCCAAAACGTCTACAAAAAGTCATCGAGGCAAATGGAGGACACACCACCAGTTATGGTAACTTTCTCTTAATTCATTTCATTCCCTTGTCATGCATCTAACAAACAAGCAGTTATTTTTTTTTTTATAAACTGAATTGAACTCAATGCAATTAAAACGTTGAAAACAATATTAATGATTTCATGATTAAAACTCTGATCAGAGCATCAAGATCCAAAAGAATACGCTATAATGGGCCTTTATTTATGCTGGTTGTTGTATGTTGCTGAAGAATGTTATCCAACATAAAAAAGGAGGCGAGAAACAAAACAATCACCCCTAATCCGGATTCGATCCAGTCGGATCCGTCGTGTAAAAAAAGGAATGGCTGAGCCCGACTTGTTCGAAAACGGAAAAAAAGGGATACATAACTTCTGGACCTATTTCCATCGGTTGTCGACGTCGAGCTTCTGACAATGGACAAGTACAAAATTCTCTATACAAAAGAAAAGAAACACATTTCTGGTTGAATTGCATGAATTCGGAAAGAAATTAGAACTCTAGATAAATTATTCAACATGATTTATTAACGAAGCACTCGTTTACAGCGACAGTTATAATAAATTGGAATTATTTTGATCATTAATTCACATTCTTACTGGAAATGCTTAATCAACTTCTTCGACGGTGGGTCCTGACTGACCCCCGAAGCCTCCTGACTGTTGGCCGCAGTTTGCTGCTCCCGCCGATGATGATCCATCTCCGCCCTGATGCAGTCGAGTCATGATCGGACTGCATACGCGATTCACTTCCTGCATCTTGTGATCGAATTCATCCTTCTCGGCCATCGTATTTCCATCCAACCATCGAAGCGTTTCGTCACATTTTTCCATAACTATTTTCTTGTCCGATTCGCTCAGCTTACCACCGGCCGATTCCAGTGACTGTTTCACCTGGAAGCAATAAGCTTCCAACTTGTTCTTAGCTGCAACACGTTCCTTCTGTTTCTCGTCTTCCTCGCGGAACTTTTCCGCCTCGGACAACATTCGATCGATATCCGCCTGACTCAAGCGGCCCTTGTCGTTCTTGATTGTGATGTTCTTTTCATTGCCGGTACTCTTCTCCTTGGCCGATACATTCAAGATACCGTTTGCATCCAGATTGAATGTGACCTCGATCTGTGGAACGCCTCTCGGAGCTGGTGGAATGCCTGAGAGGTCGAATTGTCCCAGTCGATTGTTGTCTTTGGTCATTGCTCGTTCTCCTTCGAACACCTGGATCGATACTCCTGGTTGGTTGTCCGCATATGTCGTAAATATTTGAGTTTGTTTGCATGGGATTCGACTGTTGCGCTCTACAAGCTTAGCCATAACACCACCAGCTGTTTCGATTCCCAATGATAGAGGAGCTACGTCAACCAACAGCACATCCTGAATCTTCTCGTCCTTGTCCCCACTAAGAATGGCGGCTTGAATCGCAGCACCATAGGCCACTGCTTCGTCTGGGTTGATTGATAGATTCAGAGACTTGCCAGAGAAGAAGTTCTGCAGCAACGATTGAACCTTTGGAATGCGTGTTGATCCACCGACTAGAACTATGTCGTGAATTGAACCCTTGTCCATTTTGGCATCGGCCAGAGCTTTCTCAACGGGCTGCAGTGTTGCCCGGAACAAATCAGAGCACAGTTCTTCGAATCGAGCTCGGGATATTTTTGTGTAATAATCAATTCCATCGACAAGAGCATCGATTTCAATGGTCGCTTCAGTGCTGGACGAGAGTGTTCGTTTTGCTCGTTCACATGCCGTTCTCAAACGCCGTAGAGCACGAGGATTGGATGAGATATCTTTTCTGTACTTGCGTTTGAACTCTTCCACGAAATGGGTCACCATTCGATTATCGAAATCTTCTCCTCCCAAATGAGTGTCACCGGCCGTAGAAAGTACCTCAAATAGCGATCCTTCGTTGATGGTCAGAATCGAGACATCGAATGTTCCTCCTCCCAGATCAAAGATCAATACATGTCGTTCACCTTTTAGATTCTTATCCAGACCATAGGCCAATGCAGCAGCTGTTGGTTCATTTATAATTCTCATAACATTCAGACCTGCAATGGCACCAGCGTCCTTTGTGGCCTGTCGTTGCGAATCGTTGAAATAGGCAGGAACTGTAATTACAACTTTCTTCAAACTTTTTCCCAGGTAGGCCTCAGCCGTTTCCCTCATCTTCACCAACACCATCGAACTGATTTCTTCCGGTGAGAATCTCTTCTTCTCGCCTTTGAACTCGACTTCGATTTTCGGTTTGCCACCATCGTTGTACACCGTGAACGGCCAGTGTTTGATGTCAGCTTGAATTTTTGGATCATCAAACTTGCGACCAATCAATCGTTTGGCGTCGAAAACTGTGTTCTGCGGATTCATCGCCACCTGGTTCTTGGCCGCATCGCCGATCAGCCGTTCCGTGTCCGAAAATGCCACATAGCTGGGGGTGGTTCGGTTTCCCTGATCGTTTGCAATGATTTCCACTTTACCATGCTGGAACACACCTACGCACGAGTATGTCGTTCCCAAGTCAATACCGATTGCAGACATTCCTTTCCTTTTACTTTGTTTTCTTTCATTTCAATTTAATTTCTTTAAAATTATTTTATTTTTACATTATTTTTAATTTACTTTTAAGTTATTTCACCCCCTTAAAAATGTTTGAATACACTTGTGGGTTTATGTTGCTTTCGCGCTTCAGTAGCGTTCACTTGTGTTTTGTTCTCTTGTTTGAACTGTAATAATTGATGGAGCTCGAATCTTGGGTTTATATATTAGATGCGAGAGATTCGAGAAAATTCGCGTAGATTCCATGAACTGGTGAGAAATTTCGAGTGACTTCATGATTGTTCGAGCGGCTCGAGCACATTCATCTACAGTGTTCATTTCATATGTCCACTCCATTCGTGAACATTCGGTACGATGCGATACAAATTGATTAGTTGGAGCGAGTAAAAGCGTGCAAGTCAAGTCTAGAAAGTTCAGATGGCTTCAATGAATGTTCGAGCAGGGGTGTTTGATTTTACTATGCTCAACTGCGAATGTACCTACTAAAAAGGTACTAAAATTAATGGTTTTTAAAGGTTAAAACTGAACTTTAATTTTAATATTTTGAACTGCAATAAATGGAAATAAAAATGTGTACAGTTTAATTAAAGTACTTTGAACTGTTACGAATGTAATTAATTTTTGCCTTCGTCGGAGTTGAAGTTTATTGCGTGCTCTTTGGGGATATCAAAGACAGTACTTCGCCTACGAAGCATTGATTCAATATTGTGTCCAATGTTCTCGCATCATCATAAAACACCAGGAACCGCCTACATGTCAACATCCAATCAATCAGTTTACAATTACTTCGTGTTGACTTGTAGTAACAATGAGCTCGTTTGCCTAATTAAGCTCTTTGCCCGATTCAACTTGTTTTGGGGTAAACTAATAAGAAAGTACCATTATGAAAAGTACCAAGTTCGATATAGATTATGGATTATGTTTAGGATTTAACAGCCAAAGCATGCCTTTGATTTTAAACAATATCCTGAATGGAGAGTATTGTTGGGCTTCGGTTGTTGGCACACTATCAATTTAACAAATCTTCATTCCGAAATAGCTCCTCCAATATAATAACAATAGTGTTGTTAAATTTATCGAACATGTTCTACTCTCCTCACAAGGTCATACGATGAAGTTTTCAATTTGGTCCTAAAAATAGCAAACATTAGCTAACTTTGAAATGCTATATCACACAAAATTTAATGTTGATTTTCCTTATTTTCAAACATTGGCATACACCGTATTCATATTCCACTTTTAGATGGATCCAGTAACTTTGAAAAATAACTTGTGAGTCATAACAGCACTGATGCAATATTTTTAAAAACGTTGAATTTTAGTCAGCATATGATGCGTCGATGGCAAATCAAAACAAATCAAATACGACAGCCCTTCGCAAAAAATACACAACCACACACGACTACAAGAAAGTACGAGAAAACTGCGTGCCTATTCATTACTGCCAGTCTTCCCTCTTCCCTCTTCGATTCGAGAACACGATTGATAGAATGAACGCTTTGTACAGTAGCACGCAAATTAGAGCGTTGAACTGATAAAGTTTTTTACATTGATCCATGCTTCAGTTGTTTTTCACTATTTTTTTACAAATGATTCGTCAATTTCAATATGTACATTTAACATAATTGTCTAACATTATTAGATGTTCGTAAACAAACAAACAAATTTTGTTTGTTTGTTTGTTTACGCATCTAATAATTTTCGAGTACTTTTCCTAACAGACGTATCTTATTTTTTAAACAAAGAGAAGAAGCAAGATTCAAACGTTGAATTCTTGAAACCCTTAGCACTTTCATGCAAACTAGGGCCTCCAACATAAGGAAGAACATTTCCCTAACATGGTGGTGATGTTACTTTGTAAAAGGACTCGAAAATTATCCCTAATTGAAACTAAGTTCGAAAATTTTAACACGGAGGTAGAGGAAGTATACCACGCCCGAAAAAAAATTCTAATAGATCTACAATTAAATGTATTGTAACCATACCACGCCCGAAAAAAAATTCTAATAGATCTACAATTAAATGTATTGTAACCATACAATAAAATCTGCGGTATGTACAATTAATAGAATTGTTAACAACGATAAGATCAAAATAGGAGGTTATTGTTTCCACAATTCAATCTAATGTAAATTGAGTCATCTATAGAAAAGGGGGGTTGTTATGTATCTTAACTATAGAAAAAAACATTTTTTTCCGAACCAATTTGAGTCAATTACTATTAATTGTATGGTTTCACATTTGTTGAAAATCCTAGCAAATGGAGTGAATAGTAGATCTATTGTAATGACAATATGCATTTTTCATTTATATGATTCATGAACAATAAGATTCATGGTCGGAAATAGAGTTTAATGTTATTTTATATTATTGTATTGTAATTGTATGGTTATTTTTATCCGGCTAGTCAAGCAGTTTATTCGTCAATTGACTGGCATTTCACGGCATTCAAGAAGCAAATATCAAATGATTGTTATATTCTGCAGTTCGAGTGTCAGTAAAAATCTGTTAAAATGCCCGAACAATCACTTTTCTGAATAAAAAACATTTTTTCATTTAATTTATGTACAGTAATCGTGATATAAGAGAACAGTGAATTGAAATGCAATTTTCCGTGTTAACGCTGGTATCACTGTAGTGACTCTTTGTCAAATGAATTCATTCGCATCAAACCGAAACGTCTAGAAAATTCAGTTAGCTAACACGAAAGAGCTCGAATAATCGCGGAATCTACCCGAATTTTCTCGAATCTCTCGCATCCAATATATAAACCCGAGATCGAGCTCCATCAATTATTACAGTTCAAACAAGAGAACAAAACACAAGCAAACGCTATCGAAGCGCGAAAGCAACATAAACCCACAAGTGAATTCAAAAAATTTTCAAGGAGTGAAATAACTTCAAAGTTAATTCAAAATTGTTAAAAGAGTAAAATAACTTCAAAGTGATTAATTTCAAATCAAGTGAAGCAAAACTACAGTGCAAAAGTGATAAAATGTCTGCAATCGGTATTGACTTGGGAACGACATACTCCTGCGTGGGTGTGTTCCAGCATGGCAAGGTGGAAATCATCGCAAACGACCAGGGAAACCGAACCACTCCCAGCTACGTGGCATTCTCGGACACAGAACGGCTAATCGGCGATGCGGCCAAGAATCAGGTGGCGATGAACCCGAAGAACACAGTTTTCGACGCCAAACGATTGATTGGTCGCAAGTTTGATGATCCGAAGATTCAGGCCGACATCAAGCACTGGCCGTTCACGGTGTACAACGATGGTGGCAAACCGAAAATCGAAGTCGAGTTCAAAGGCGAGAGGAAACGGTTTGCTCCGGAAGAGATCAGTTCGATGGTGTTGACAAAGATGAGGGAAACGGCGGAGGCTTACCTGGGAACAAGTGTGAAGAATGCAGTCATTACCGTTCCTGCCTATTTCAACGATTCTCAGCGTCAGGCCACCAAAGACGCTGGTGCCATCGCAGGACTGAATGTGATAAGAATCATCAATGAACCGACCGCTGCTGCATTGGCTTATGGTCTGGACAAGAATCTGAAAGGTGAACGAAATGTGTTGATCTTCGATCTGGGAGGCGGAACATTCGATGTCTCGATTCTGACCATCGACGAGGGATCGTTGTTTGAAGTTCGATCTACGGCTGGCGACACTCATCTGGGAGGAGAAGATTTCGACAATCGAATGGTATCGCACTTTGTGGATGAATTCAAACGGAAGTTCAAGAAAGATATTTCGTCCAACCCTCGCGCCTTGCGACGTTTGAGAACGGCATGTGAACGAGCAAAGCGAACATTGTCATCCAGCACTGAGGCCACCATTGAAATCGATGCTCTAATCGATGGAATCGACTACTACACAAAAATATCCCGAGCTCGATTCGAAGAGCTGTGCGCTGACTTGTTCCGATCAACGCTACAACCAGTTGAGAGGGCTCTGTCTGATGCAAAGATGGACAAGAGATCAATCCATGACATAGTTCTAGTCGGTGGATCAACGCGCATTCCAAAGGTTCAATCGCTGCTGCAGAACTTCTTCTGTGGAAAGTCTTTGAATCTATCAATCAATCCAGATGAAGCAGTGGCATATGGTGCTGCGATCCAAGCTGCCATTCTCAGTGGGGACAAGGACGAGAAGATTCAGGATGTGCTGCTGGTAGATGTGGCACCACTTTCTCTAGGAATCGAAACAGCTGGCGGCGTCATGACCAAACTAATTGAGCGCAACAGTCGAATCCCATGCAAACAAACCCAGATTTTCTCGACCTATGCGGACAACCAGCCGGGTGTATCGATCCAGGTGTTCGAAGGAGAACGAGCAATGACCAAAGACAACAACCGACTGGGTCAGTTCGATCTATCAGGCATTCCACCAGCTCCGAGAGGCGTTCCTCAGATTGAGGTCACATTCGATATGGATGCAAACGGTATTTTGAATGTATCGGCCAAAGAGAAGAGTACCGGCAAGGAGAAGAACATCACAATCAAGAACGACAAAGGCCGATTGAGTCAGGCGGACATCGATCGAATGTTGTCCGAGGCGGAAAAGTTCCGCGAGGAAGACGAGAAGCAGAAGGAACGCGTTTCGGCCCGAAATCAATTAGAGGGCTACTGCTTCCAGTTGAAACAGTCACTGGAATCGGCCGGAGACAAACTGAGTGAATCGGACAAGAGCACGGTGAAGGACAAGTGTGACGAGATCCTTCGATGGTTGGATGGAAATACGATGGCCGAGAAGGACGAATTCGATCACAAGATGCAGGAACTGACTCGAGTGTGTAGTCCGATCATGACACGATTGCACCAAGGAGCGGGATCATCAGCGGGACCCTCAAGCTGTGGCCAACAGGCGGGAGGCTTCGGAGGCCGGTCGGGACCCACTGTCGAGGAGGTGGACTAAACAGTTTTATTGTGGTCTGATGTGGTAGATGAATGAATGTTGATGGATGGATATATGCTTCCGTAGTAAACATTGTTGCAAATTTCCATATGAGATGTTAACGAAGACGCACATAGGCGTTAATGATTAACAACCCTGGTGTGAATGATATAATTCATATTAGTATTAGTTTCATATTAGACTGATTATTAGGAAAAAAAAATTGTTCGTATTTTCTATGAAAATAAACATATATTACTTTTAATTATGACTTGTGTCCTATTTTCACTCGTTCCGAAATCATGTGAATCTAATCTTTTCCTATGCAGTCCCTATTCGCATATCATTCCCATGGCATTTTTTTTTATTATATTGAGGAAATTACCAATCGTTTTTAGAATTACAAACCATCTAATGAATTAAAGAAAGCGTCTATCTTCCCGAATCTTTTACACATTGTAGGATAACGGGATGTAATGTCAGCCTAGCTCTTTCATTGGGTCTGTGTACCAAATATGTCAAACAAATCCTAGTTAATCTAGATCTAGAGTGGACAATAATCAAATCGAGTGAGTTGACTCTCCATCTGATTTGCACGCAGAGTCGAATCACTCGATTCCACAATTGTCGACTTGTTAATTCAAGTGACAGTGACTTTTTTCGACTCATTCGACTTGCAGAATAGACTCAATTTTTAGGAAGGATCATGAATAAAACGCTGAAAATGGATTTTTTTCTTTATCTTATTCTGTATTAACGTGACTTCAGCCTCTTGGTCTGGTTGTCACGTAAGGGAGACGACCTGTACCCTACATATCGAACCCATCAAGACATGGCCCGGGACCAACGGTTGTACTTCCTGTCCGAAGGAAGACGTGATCAGAGATTTTTGGTCTTAGAAAATCCCAACGGCGCCGACTGTAATTGATACCAGACCCACTGGGGTTAGAGGCCAACACGCTAACTGGCGCCGTCAAACTTAAGCTTTAGATGCACGGCCACAATTATTAAGAGCTTTCGATGTCAACGTCAATGAATAATGTTAACTAATTACTAGTGTAGATACTTATTTCTCACCCATCACAACAGTTCTGGCGCCGAGGATGACAGATCCCTCTGGAAATCGGGGTGAACATTATGCTTCTGTTTCCGGAGTTCGGAGCGGAAGCCGAAATGGTTGCGGTTGGTGGAGCGGCTCGAAACCGCTTTTCACATCTACGGAGTAGTGGACGAGCCAGAGCGGAAGAATCCCATTCTTCACTTTATGTGGTCCTACGACGTTATTTGCGAAAAGGTGGCTCCGGATTCCCCCGTGCGAAGTTGTATTAGGAAATCGTTACGACGCTGAATGACTTTTTCAACCCACCGCCCCTGGAAGTAAGCGAAAGTTTCCGCTTTAAGTGTCGTCGCCGGTGGACAAGGATGCTACTTTGGCTGGCAAGTGGGATTGCGGTGACGTGTAATTTCGGTGCGTATTTGGATACGGCGTTGAGAAACAAGGCTAGTTTTCGGAGGCAGACGCAACGCTATCCGAAGCCGGCAGTTGGAGAGACGGAACCTGGAAGACGGGGCCGAAATCAAAGGCGGTTCTTTGAGGTTAAGCCCGGGAAGCCACATTTCTAGGCCGCAAACTACTGAAAGAGTCATCGGTGGACTGAAACTGCGTGTTCCTAGGGCCGAGTGCGGTGAATACGATTGCTGCTACTGCTTCGCCGTGCCGATATGCTACTTTGAGGGCGTTGGAGAAGTACTCGAAAATATTTGACGCCTTAATCGAAAGGATTTCGAACGCTCAATCTTACCTTCCATTGAAGAAGGACACACGGCTAGTGTTTCTAAAGGCACGTAAAATGCCAGGCAACATTCTGAAGACGGTCGAGGACGAGTTGGATAAGTTTGTTGCGGAAGGCGTGCTCACAAAGGTGAATTTCAGCAACTGGACGACACCAACCGTTCCGGTGAAGAAGTCACAGAACTGGGTAAGGGTTTGCGATGATTACAAGCAGCCCGTGAATTCGATCCTTGTGGTGGACAGGCCTCCCCTGCCTACTGTGAACGAGCTTTTTGTTTCGCTTGCTGGAGAGAAGATGTTCGAGATTGATCTCTTCCTTGCGTGCTTGCAACTTGAGATGGCTCCCGAGGATCGGAAAATACTTACGCTGTCAACGCACCGTGACCTTTATCGTCCGAGCCGGCTGGTGTTGCGTTGGCTCCAGCCATCGCAGCCAATCGTAGATGGTAGATGGAAGCCATACTGTAAGGGATAGAATTAGTAAGCGTTTTTTTTTCGACGATATTAAATTCACGGGCGAGAATGATGAAGTTCACCTGCGTCGGATGAAGGAGGTACTGCGGCGTCCGGGCGAGTGCAGAATACGAGTCAACAAGGACAAGTTCAAGGTCTTCGTGGACAAGATCGACTACTGAGGATACTGCATTGAAAAGGACGGTATCCATAATATCTGACAGAATGTGCAGGCGATCCAGGAGATGACTAGACCAATTAACAGGGTGGAGATTCGGCCGTTCGTCGGATTTGTGAATTACTAAGGATGGTTATTCCAAAACCTGAGTACGGTCCTGTATCTTTTGAACAACCTGCTTAAGAGTGATATACCGTTCAAATGGACCAAGCAGGGCGAGGATTCCTTCAGGAGCGTGAAAGAATAAAAGCAATACGACAACTGCCTTGTCCATTGCCACTACTGCTTGTGACGGAAGCTTCACCCTACGGATTTGGGGCGATACTTAGCCACGTGTCTGGACGGCACAAGTTTACTGGTGATAGTTTAAAAAAATGTTTCAGTTTTTTTAAAGTGATCAAGTGAAGTGTTATTTTAAATTTTCCTAGTTTTCCAATGAAAACTTATTCTACTTGATTATACCTGGTAAACAATCAGGTTGATAAGGGTAAGATAGTGAACATGGTTACTATGCTATCGCAAAACTCCTCTTTAGTTTACTATCCCTAAGCATCTTCGCAATGCTTCATGCTTTTGCTTCGGTAGAACCTAGGTGAAGCCACCTGCGGGATGTTGCTGCGCTAGGATTTAATGCAGCCAACATCTCCTCTCTCCAGACTGTCCTTCACGAAATGGTATCTTATCGAAACATGATTGGTCTTCGGGTTGAATCCTCCGTTCTGTACTCTACATTTCAGGGATTGATTATCATTGACAATGGCAATCGATTGTTGGTTTCTTATCTCCTGCAGCAGCTGCTTCCACCACAGTGCCATGGGGTTGTGCGGGAAAGTGCAATCAATTCCGACTCGAACGATGATAATGCAACCGACGTCTGTCCACTGCCATTCCAGGAAACTGCTCTTTCCATCATGCTGAAGATGTACCCTGTTGTCGACTTCCTACTGCGAATCACCAGCTCTGTTGTACTTCAGACGGTCAACAATAGTTCTCTTGAGATATCGCATAATTCGTTTAACGGTTTCTCAGTGACGACGTCTCTGGTAACTGTAGAACTGGCTGACCTTGTTCACTGCTAGCAATATATTCGGTCGCGCGTCCGGAGCCGCGTTTTCAGAAGTTCTTCGATGTAATGGTGCTGATCGAGGTTTAATGTTTCTCCTTTCCGATCACTAGGGACTCTCAGCTCCAGGAATAGCTGCGCCGCGCCGAGAGGTTTCATCTGAAAGTAATTGTTCAAGTACTCCTTCAGCTTCATCTTCAAGTCCGAGTTGTTGGTAATGGTCAATAGACCAACCACGTAAATCGTTACGAAGATCATGTTGAGGTTAGGAGAACTGTTGAAAGAGAGGCTCGCTAGAGCAAAACAACATGTACACGTGTGAACGCTAGTACGCTATAGACAAGAATGATTTAATTGACGTTTCTCTACATTGATGATGATAAGCTGTGTTGCCTGAAGAGCATTCGATCAGTCGTTGCAAGCTTAACCGGGGGGTTCAACACTCCCCCTCAACGCTGAATGGCTTGAGACCGATCGCCTCTCGTAGTCGTCGTAGTCTCACAGCTTGTAACGGCTTCGATAACAAATCAGCTTCCATGTTGTCGGTCGGGAAATACTGCAACTGTATGATGCCGTCTCGGACCATATCCTTCACGAAGTTGTATTTCGAATCAATATGCTTCGCCTTGCGTTCGGATCGGTCTCCTCTGGTCAACGCTATGCAGCTCTGGTTGTCCTCATTAACCAAGATCGGTAGAACCAGGTGCTGACCCACGTCGAACATCAATTTCTGGATCCACTTTATTTCTTGTAAGCATTCCGCAAGGGCCACATATTTAGCATCGGTGCTAGATAATGCCACGCACTTCTGCTTGTGGTAACACCATCCGATGAGGCCTCCGTCGAACTTGAACAAGTACCCAGAGTTTGATTTGCGGTCACTGGCGTCGCCTTTCCAGTCAGCATTCACAAAACACTCAAGCTTCAGTCCGTCACGTACAGCACTGTATCCAAGGTACCCTTAAGGAAACGCAGTATGCGCTTGGCCTCGTTCCAATCCACCTCGGATGGTTCCTTCACTCTTCTCCCCAGAATCGACGTAACAATTGAAATATCAGGTCTGGTGGCATATAGCAGCAAATCCCCAACTAGACTTTGATAAGCTTCCGTTGAATCGAATCTTTTACTACTCTCCTCCTTTTGTTTCAGGAAGCCGGGATCCATCGGGTATTTGGACGGCTTTGTGTCCTGTATGCCAAATCGCTCCAGAGCTCGTCCCAAATATGCCTGGTGGTCAATGCAGTACTGTCCATTAATAATCCGAATACGTATTCCGAGGAAAAATCATAGGCTACCCATGACGCTGATCATAAAGTTTTACTATAGACCTTGGACCACCTCAGCAAACTTCTCCTCCGTGTAACAAACATTAATAAAGGGTGTACCGTTTAAAATCCGCACACACAAAATTCATTCTCAAAATTCGACGTTTAATCCGATTATCACAAAATTTTCAGGGAGTAAAAATAAACAAATAAAGTTAGTTTTCGCATCGTTCATTTAATTTCTTTTTATACGAATGCGCGAACCTCCTCCTTAACACCAGCCATAAGGTTCTGCACGATCTCAGAATTAACAGTTTTTTGTGTATTAACCCATGCTTTGTTCATTTCTTCTACATTGTTCACCACTTTAGGTCGTTTTAGAAGGTGCTCCTTCATAATGGCCCAGTATTTTTCTATTGGGTGCAGTTTCGGAGTGTTTGGGGGGTTCAGATTTTTCGGCAAGAAAACATTATCATTCGCCTTATACCACTCTTGCACGTTTTTCGTGAAGTGGAATGATGCCAAATCCAGCCAGAAGATCGGCGGACCGTCGTGCGCCTTCAGAAGAGGGAGAAACTGCTTTTGAAGGCACTCTTCCAAATACACGAAAGGTGTACTCCGCTTTCTGCAACTACAAATCGCTTGCCAAATTAAGAACTTCTTGGTGAACTTCGACCTCTTCTGTGTCCGGAGGTTCTCGGGAACATCACACTTATCCTTGGCAGTACGATACAGGTGTCCTGGAATCTGGTTGAAGTCCGCCTTCACATTACTTGCCTTCACATATGTCTCGTCATCCATTACGCAGCAGAGTGGTTTCGTTAACTTCTGGTCGTATAACTTCCGGGCACGGTTTATTGCGACCGTATTCTGTTTCTCATGACGGTTTGGGGACTTCTTTACCTTCTTAAACGTACCTAGTCCAGCTCGAATTTTGGTATTCTGCACGAAAGTCTTGCTCACATGCAATTTTTGGCCACATCTCGAACTGAGGCGTTCGGTTTTCTGTTTAAAGGCCCCAACCATGCGCTTGTGATCGTTCTCGTTGACCGGATGGCTTTTTTCCGGATCTTCGCTTCCGATCACCAGTCAGACGTTCTTCAAACCGCTTCATGATACCAGACACCGTGGAATTCGCGATTCCCATCGTTTTTCCGATGACACGATGTGACAGATCCTTATTCTCAAAAATACTCGTGCAAAACTTTTTCGCACACGCACTGTTCTTTCATCGCACAGAAGTTTTCTTTTTGAAAACTTTTGCGCACCTGATGAAATAAACTCACAAAGTGTAAACAATGTATATTAAACTACGTCTACGCAAAATTTCAATTAATTTTACCCAAAGGATCAAAAGTTAGAGCAATTTGAGTGTGTGCATATTTTAAACTGTACACCTTTTAAATAAACACAAACATGCACTTACCCGCCCGTTGGCGTATGTAAAGATACGGGTCCGCCGCTGACTGGTAAAAGCCCATGTGTTTCAGCACCTCGTCGTTGTCATGTTCCAGACACGGGCTCAAACAGGCAGCCCGTAAATACTGCGTCTCAATCGGCCGACTTCATTCGGCTTACTGCTCTCGTACTTTGGAGGCTGATGCTGCCCGTGGAGATACGCAGTATTAATGTCCACGTGTTTCATCAACATGTTCCGCTTGCTTGCCACAACCAGCATCGTACAGAACGTAATCTGCTTTACTACAGGAGCAAAGTCTAAGGGTCCTCCCTTAGCTTGGTCGATAAAGGCACAGCTACAAAGCAACACCATGCTGGAGGTGGCTGGGTACGATTCCCGGTCTGGTCTAGGAATTGTTCGTAAAGGAAAATTTCTCGACTCCGTGCAGGGATGCCCATGGACATAGCTTATGATTGTACTTGCCACACAATCATACTAATGCAAAAACTGGTACTTGGCATCGAAAGCTCTCAATTAATAACTGTGGAAGAGCATTTAGAACACTAAATTGAGAGCAAGCAATAAGCTAATTGTGAAAGCAATAAGCTTGAAATCCTAAAAAGCAGAAGAACGGGAGCAAAGACTAGATCATAGTCTGGCCCATATTTCTGACAGAAGCCCTGCACCACACGCCGCGCTTTCAACCGTACGAGGTTGCCTTCCTCATCAGCCTTGCACTTGTATATCCATTTTGATCTGATGGCTTTCCGTCCTGGAGGCAATTCCGCAAGCTCCCACTTTCCGTTTTCACGATAAGACTGCATTTCGTCCTCCATCACCGATTTCCGCTCGGAGCACTGTGGATCTGAAACAGCTTCTTTTAACGATCTTGGTTCAATACAACTTTGCTTCGCCAAATTTACACCTTCGATACACCTAACCGGGGGAACACCTGCTGTTGACCTCTGTGAACGACGAGTGGGTGGAGGTACGACTAGTGCTACGTTTGCAGGCATTACGTCATCATCGTTCCACAGTCCGCGAAGCCAGTCGTTGTCGTTTTAATCTACCTCCTCAACAGTGGGTCCCGTTCGACCTCCGAAGCCTCCCGCCTGTTGGCCACAGCTTGAGGGTCCCGCTGAAGATTCCGCTCCTTGGTGCAATCGTGTCATGATCGGACTGCACACTCGAGTCAGTTCCTGCATCTTGTGATCGAATTCGTCCTTCTCGGCCATCGTATTTCCATCCAACCATCGAAGGATCTCATCACACTTGTCCTTCACCGTGCTCTTGTCCGATTCACTCAGTTTGTCTCCGGCCGATTCCAGTGACTGTTTCAACTGGAAGCAGTAGCCCTCTAATTGATTTCGGGCCGAAACGCGTTCCTTCTGCTTCTCGTCTTCCTCGCGGAACTTTTCCGCCTCGAACAACATTCGATCGATGTCCGCCTGACTCAATCGGCCTTTGTCGTTCTTGATTGTGATGTTCTTCTCCTTGCCGGTACTCTTCTCCTTGGCCGATACATTCAAAATACCGTTTGCGTCCATGTCGAATGTGACCTCAATCTGAGGAACGCCTCTCGGAGCTGGTGGAATGCCAGATAGATCGAATTGACCCAGTCGGTTGTTGTCTTTGGTCATTGCTCGTTCTCCTTCGAACACCTGGATCGATACACCCGGCTGGTTGTCCGCATAGGTCGAGAAAATCTGGGTTTGTTTGCATGGGATTCGACTGTTGCGCTCAATTAGTTTGGTCATTACGCCACCAGCTGTTTCAATTCCTAGTGAAAGTGGTGCCACGTCTACCAGCAGCACATCCTGAATCTTCTCGTCCTTGTCCCCGCTGAGAATGGCAGCTTGGATCGCAGCACCATATGCCACTGCTTCATCTGGGTTGATTGACAGATTGAGAGACTTGCCACAGAAGAAGTTCTGCAGCAGCGATTGAACCTTTGGAATGCGCGTTGATCCACCGACTAGAACTATGTCATGGATTGATCTCTTGTCCATCTTTGCATCAGACAGAGCCCTCTCAACTGGTTGTAGCGTTGATCGGAACAAATCAGCGCACAGCTCTTCGAATCGAGCTCGGGATATTTTTGTGTAGTAGTCGATTCCATCGATTAGAGCATCGATTTCAATGGTGGCCTCAGTGCTGGATGACAATGTTCGCTTTGCTCGTTCACATGCCGTTCTCAAACGTCGCAAGGCGCGAGGGTTGGACGAAATATCTTTCTTGAACTTCCGTTTGAATTCATCCACAAAGTGCGATACCATTCGATTGTCGAAATCTTCTCCTCCCAGATGAGTGTCACCCGCCGTAGATCGAACTTCAAACAACGAACCCTCGTCGATGGTCAGAATCGAGACATCGAATGTTCCGCCTCCCAGATCGAAGATCAACACATTTCGTTCACCTTTCAAATTCTTGTCCAGACCATAAGCCAATGCAGCAGCCGTCGGTTCATTGATGATTCTCATCACATTCAGTCCTGCGATGACACCAGCGTCTTTGGTGGCCTGACGCTGTGAATCGTTGAAATAGGCAGGAACGGTAATGACTGCATTCTTCACACTTGTTCCCAGGTAAGCCTCAGCCGTTTCCCTCATCTTTGTCAACACCATCGAACTGATCTCTTCCGGAGCAAACCGTTTCCTCTCGCCTTTGAACTCGACTTCGATTTTCGGTTTGCCACCATCGTTGTACACCGTGAACGGCCAGTGTTTGATGTCGGCCTGAATCTTCGGATCATCAAACTTGCGACCAATCAATCGTTTGGCGTCGAAAACTGTGTTCTTCGGGTTCATCGCCACCTGATTCTTGGCCGCATCGCCGATTAGCCGTTCCGTGTCCGAGAATGCCACGTAGCTGGGAGTGGTTCGGTTTCCCTGGTCGTTTGCGATGATTTCCACCTTGCCATGCTGGAACACACCCACGCAGGAGTATGTCGTTCCCAAGTCAATACCGATTGCAGACATTCTATCACTTTGGCACTGTAGCTTTGCTTCACTTGATTTCAAATTAATCACTTTGAAGTTATTTTACTCTTAACAATTTTGAATTGACTTTGAAGTTATTTCACTCCTTGAAAATTTTTTGAATTCACTTGTGGGTTTATGTTGCTTTCGCGCTTCAGTAGCGTTCACTTGTGTTTTGTTCTCTTGTTTGAACTGTAATAATTGATGGAGCTCGAATCTTGGGTTTATATATTAGATGCGAGAGATTCGAGAAAATTCGCGTAGATTCCATGAACTGGTGAGAAATTTCGAGTGACTTCATGATTGTTCGAGCGGCTCGAGCACATTCATCTACAGTGTTCATTTCATATGTCCACTCCATTCGTGAACATTCGGTACGATGCGATACAAATTGATTAGTTGGAGCGAGTAAAAGCGTGCAAGTCTAGAAAGTTCAGGTGGCTTCAATGAATGTTCGAGCAGGGTTTTGTGTTTGTTTTTACTATGCTCAACTGCGAATGTACCTACTAAAAAGGTACTAAAATTAATGGTTTTTAAAGGTTAAAAATGAACTTTAATTTTAATATTTTGAACTGCAATAAATGGAAATAAAAATGTGTACAGTTTAATTAAAGTACTTTGAACTGTTACGAATGTAATTAATTTTTGCCTTCGTCGGAGTTGAAGTTTATTGCGTGCTCTTTGGGGATATCAAAGACAGTACTTCGCCTACGAAGCATTGATTCAATATTGTGTCCAATGTTCTCGCATCATCATAAAACACCAGGAACCGCCTACATGTCAACATCCAATCAATCAGTTTACAATTACTTCGTGTTGACTTGTAGTAACAATGAGCTCGTTTGCCTAATTAAGCTCTTTGCCCGATTCAACTTGTTTTGGGGTAAACTAATAAGAAAGTACCATTATGAAAAGTACCAAGTTCGATATAGATTATGGATTATGTTTAGGATTTAACAGCCAAAGCATGCCTTTGATTTTACACAATATCCTGAATGGAGAGTATTGTTGGGCTTCGGTTGTTGGCACACTATCAATTTAACAAATCTTCATTCCGAAATAGCTCCTCCAATATAATAACAATAGTGTTGTTAAATTTATCGAACATGTTCTACTCTCCTCACAAGGTCATACGATGAAGTTTTCAATTTGGTCCTAAAAATAGCAAACATTAGCTAACTTTGAAATGCTATATCACACAAAATTTAATGTTGATTTTCCTTATTTTCAAACATTGGCATACACCGTATTCATATTCCACTTTTAGATGGATCCAGTAACTTTGAAAAATAACTTGTGAGTCATAACAGCACTGATGCAATATTTTTAAAAACGTTGAATTTTAGTCAGCATATGATGCGTCGATGGCAAATCAAAACAAATCAAATACGACAGCCCTTCGCAAAAAATACACAGCCACACACACCTACATGAAAGTACGAGAAAAACTGCGTGCCTATTCATTACTGCCAGTCTTCCCTCTTCCCTCTTCGATTCGAGAACACGATTGACAGAATGAACGCTTTGTACAGTAGCACGCAAATTAGAGCGTTGAACTGATAAAGTTTTTCACATTGATCCATGCTTCAGTTGTTTTTCACTATTTTTTTACAAATGATTCGTCAATTTCAATATGTACATTTAACATAATTGTCTAACATTATTAGATGTTCGTAAACAAACAAACACATTTTGTTTGTTTGTTTGTTTACGCTTCTAATAATTTTCGATTACTTTTCCTAACAGACGTATCTGATTTTGTAAATAAAGAGAAGAAGCAAGATTCAAACGTTGAATTCTTGAAACCCTTAGCACTTTCATGCAAACTAGGGCCTCCAACATAAGGAAGAACACTCCCTAACATGAGGGTGATGTTACTTTGTAAAAGGACTCGAAAATTATCCCTAATTGAAACTAAGTTCGAAAATTTTAACACGGAGGTAGAGGAAGTATACCACGCCCGAAAAAAAATTCTAATAGATCTACAATTAAATGTATTGTAACCATACTGGAAAGTCTTTGAATCTATCAAATCAATCCAGATGAAGCAGTGGTATATGGTGCTGCCATTCAAGCTGCCATTCTCAGCGGGGACAAGGACGAGAAGATTCAGGATGTGCTGCTGGTAGATGTGGCACCACTTTCTCTAGGAATCGAAACAGCTGGCGGCGTCATGACCAAACTAATTGAACGCAACAGTCGAATCCCATGCAAACAAACCCAGATTTTCTCGACCTATGCGGACAACCAGCCGGGTGTATCGATCCAGGTGTTCGAAGGAGAACGAGCAATGACCAAAGACAACAGAACCGACTGGGTCAATTCGATCTATCAGGCATTCCGCCAGCTCCGAGAGGTGTTCCTCAGATTGAGGTCACATTCGACATGGACGCAAACGGTATCTTGAATGTATCGGCCAAGGAGAAGAGTACCGGCAAGGAGAAGAACATCACAATCAAGAACGACAAAGGTCGATTGAGTCAGGCGGACATCGATCGAATGTTGTCCGAGGCGGAAAAGTTCCGCGAGGAAGACGAGAAGCAGAAGGAACGCATTTCGGCCAGAAATCAATTGGAGGGCTACTGCTTCCAGTTGAAACAGTCACTGGAATCGGCCGGAGACAAACTTAGTGAATCGGACAAGAGCACGGTGAAGGACAAGTGTGACGAGATCCTTCGATGGTTGGATGGAAATACGATGGCCGAGAAGGACGAATTCGATCACAAGATGCAGGAACTGAGTCGAGGTGCAGTCCGATCATGACACGGCTGCACCAAGGAGCGGGATCATCAGCGGGACCTTCAAGCTGTGGCCAACAGGCGGGAGGCTTCGGAGTACGGTCGGGACCCACTGTCGAGGAGGTGGACTAGTTTAATTGTGGTCTGATGTGGTAGATGAATGAATGTTGATGGATGGATATATGCTTGCGTAGTAAACATTGTTGCAAATTTCCATATGAGATGTTATCGAAGACGCACACAGGCGTTAATGATTAACAAATAGGGAAGATGTACCTATATTAATCTCATTGTTCCTATATTCATCCTACTTGAAATAACACGATATACACGTGACAGGATTAGTTAGTAATGTTTGTTGTAGTTATTTAACGTGAGCAAACCTTATAAGAAAACGAAACCGATCCTTCAACTGCCCAATTGTTTGATTCATCGTAGGATGAATATAGGAACAATGAGATTAATATGGGGGCAGTTTCCCTAGTCGAAGTTACCAAATCGTTTTAGAATTACAAAACATCTAATGAATTTAAAAAGCGTCTATCTTCCCGAATATTTTACACATTGTAGGATAACGGGATGTAATGTCAACCCAGCTCTTTCATTGGGCCTATGTACCAAATGTATCAAACAAATCCTAGTTAATCTAGATCTAGAGTGGACAATAATCAATTCGAGTGGGGTTGACTCTCCATCTGACTTGCACGCGAAGTCGAGATCACTCGATTCTATTGTCGACTTGTTAATTCAAGTGACAGTGACTTTTTTCGACTCATTCGACTTGCAGAATAGACCCAATAATTTCTGGAAGGATCATGAAATCAAAAAACTGAAATTGATTTTTTGCTTTATGTTATTCTGTATTAATGTGACTTCTGCTTCTTGGTCTAGTTGTCACGTAAAGGAGACGACCTGTACCTACCTATCGAACCCATCAAGACATGGCCCGGGACCAACGGTTGTACTTCCTGTCCGAAGGAAGACGTGATCAAAGATTTTTGGTCTTGAAAATCCCAACGGCGCCGACTGTAATTGATACCAGACCCACTGGGAGTTAGAGGCCAACACGCTAACCGGCGCCGTCCAAAACTTAAGCTCTAAATGCACGGCAAAAGTTATTAAGAGCTTTCAATGTCAACGTCAATGAATAATGTTTACTAATTACTAGTGTAGATACTTATTTCTCACCCATCACAACCAGTTCTGGCGCTAGGGATGACAGATCCCTCCGGAAATCGAGGTGAAAATTATGCTTCTGTTTCCGGAGTTCGGAACGGAAGCCGAAATGGATGCAATTGGAACGGCACGGCTCAAAACCAAACTTTCCACTTCCACGGAGTAGTGGATGAGCCATGCGGAAGAATCCCATTCTTCACTTTATGTGGTCCTACGACGTTATTTGCGAAAAGGTGGCTCCGGATTCCCCGTGCGAAGTTGTATTAGGAAATCGTTACGACGCTGAATGACTTTTTCATCCACCGCCCCTGGAAGTAAGCGAAGGTTTCCGCTTTAAGAGCCGTCGTCGCTGGACAAGGATGCTACTTCGGCTGGCAAGTGGGATTGCGGTGACGTGTAATTTCGGTGCGTATTTGGATACGGCGTTGAGAAACAAGGCTAGTTTCCGGAGGCAGACGATATCCGAAGCCGTATTTGGAGAGACGGAACCTGGAAAAGGAAGCAGAAATCAATGGTGGTTCTTTGAGGTTAAGCCCGGCCCTCTCCCACTGACCTCGGTGGACTGGAACCAACAATCAATATGCAATTAGCGATTTGAAATTGGTTCACAGTTGTAGAACCCCTTGGTCCGAAGTACACCTTGAAGCCAGCACCTAACTATACATATTTGCGCCTTTGTTTTGATTTGCTTTGTTATTTTGACAGAATATTTGAGAGTGTGTTCGTGTGAGTTCATTATAAGGGGTGTATTATTAAGCTTGGGACCGAGCTTGGGACCGAACCTGTGCTAGTATTGACTGAGCCAAGAAAAAAATCGTATTTGTTCGGGACGTACTGGTCTTAGAGTTAGTCTATGGAGTGAGACTATGCTGGAACTGCGTATTTTAGGTGCCGAGTGCGGTGAATACGATTGCTGCTACTGCTTCGCCGTGCCGATATGCTACTTTGAGGGCGTTGGAGAAGTACTCAGCATGAAAATATTCGACGCCTTAATCGAAAGGATTTCGAACGCTCAATCTTACCTACCAATGAAGGACACACGGCTAGTGTTTCTAAAAAAGGCACGGAAAATACCAGTCAACATGCTGAAGACGGTCGAGGACGAGTTGGATAAGTTTGTTGCGGAAGGCGTGCCCACAAAGGTGAATTCCAGCAATTGGACGACATCAATCATTCCTGTGAAGAAGTCACAGAACCGTTAACACAGTTAACAGTTAACCACAGTTAACCGGGTAAGGTTTTGCGATGATTACAAGCAGCCCGTGAATTCGATCCTTGTGGTGGACAGGCCTCCACTGCCTATTGTGAACGAGCCTTTTGTTTCGCTTGCCGAAGAGAAGATATTCAAGATTGATCTCTTTCCTTGCGTGCTTGCAACTTGAGATGGCTCCCGAGGATCGGGAAATACTTACGCTGTCTACGCACCGTGGCTATTATCGTCCGAACCGGCTGGTGTTGCGTTGGCTCCAGCCATCGCAGCCAATCGTAGATGGTAGATGGAAGCCATACTGTAAGGGATAGAATTAGTAAGCGTTTTTTTATCTCGACGATATTAAATTCACGGAATGAAAATTTATTCTACTTGATTATACCTGGAAATGAATCACGTTGCTCAGAGCAAAATAGTGAACTACACAGGTAACTACGTTATCGCAACACTATTCCTTAGTTTTCTATCCCTAAGTTTCTTTGAAATGTTTCATGCTTTTGCTTCGGTAGAACCGTGGTGACGCCAACCGCGGTTGATGCTGCGTTGGGATGTAATTTAGCTCAACATCTCCTCTCTCCAGACAGTCCTTAACGAAATGGTATCGTATCGAAACATGCTTGGTCTTCGGGTTGAATCCTTCGTCCTGTGCTATATACATATCGCGGATTCATTATCACAGAAAATCTTTTTGTTGGCGTGAGTGGCGGGGATGGAACCGCAGAAGACAAGGTGGTTCATTGATTCAAGTGCATCTGACCACCTAGTGCGTGACTGCGAATTATTTTCAGAACTGCGTCCGTCGAAGAATCCCGTTGAAATCGCTGTGGCCAAGGATGGCGAATCGATCGTCGCGAAACAGACCGGTACGGTGAAGGTAGTTTCGGTGGTGAATGGAAAATCGATTGATTGCACCGTAAACGATGTGCTGTACGTGCCGCAGCTACGGTGTAATTTGTTCTCAGTGTTGAAGGTAGAAAAAGCCGGCATGCGGGTAGTGTTCAAAGACGGTAAAGCAAAAATCTTCAACAGCTCCGAACTAGTAGCTTGTGGTGCGCGCCGGGACAAGCTCTATGAACTGGACTTTTACTCGTTGGAGAAAAGAGTGTATGAGACGTCGTCGTTGCTTTCGTGCGGTCGAATACGTAAGGACTACGAGTTGTGGCACCGTCGGTTCGGTCACCTCAGTGAGAAGAATCTGCAAGCTCTGGCCCGAAACGACTCGGTTATTGGTTTGATTTTGAACTCGGATAAGAACAGTGAAGTTATCGTGTGTGGACCCTGTGTCAAAGGGATAAAAACAAGGCAACCGTTTTTATCGTGCAGTGGAAAGCGTTCGGGGCGTGTGCACGAGCTGGTGCATTCAGACGTGTGCGGCCATGTGACGCCGGTAGGGCTGTACGGATCAAAATACTACGTAACCTTCATCGAAGACTGGAGCCACTTTACCACTGTGTACTTGATGGAGTCGAAGGATGAAGTGCTGAATGGTACGTCGTTTATGAAGCCATGGTGACAGCCAAGTTCGTGATGAAGATTTCACGCTTGAGAAGTGACAACGGCGGTGATTACAGTGGAAAACGTTTCAAAAAGTTCTGTAAGTTGAAAGGGATCCAGCAAGTATTTACTGTGCCGTATACCCCGGAGAAAAATGGGGTAAGCGAGCGCATGAGCAGAACCCTTGTCGAGAAAGCGAGAACGATGCTTCAGGATTCTGGAATTAGCAAGGTTTTCTGGGGTCAGGCGGTTCAGACGGCCGCGTATTTGATCAACAGTAGCCCGACCAGTGCGCTAAATTTGAACTAAACTCCGTTTGAATTGTGGGAGTCGCGAAAACCGGATATTTCGAAACTTTGAGTTTTCGGATGTCGAGTGTTTACTCATATTCCGAAAGAGCTGCGGAAGAAATTGCAGCCAAAGTCGTGGAAAGGCGTTTTTGTTAGCTACTCTCCGAATGGCTTTCGGATATGGGATCCGACGAAATCGTGGCGTGGTGTTTGTGGAGACCGAAGTGCCATCGAAGACTTTTGGTAAGGCAAACCTCGAAGACAAAATCTTGCTTGAACCCCGAAGTGCTGATTATCTGGAAGATCGGAACAAAGAACTGGATGAGAATCTGGAAGGTCGGCACGCTGAACTGAATGAGTCGGATGAAGAATTTGGAAGCTTTACGGAAGACTCGAAAAGCGGAACCAGAAGCAGGACTGGTGGAAGAGCCTTCGACCGCTGACCTAGATCGGCCAGTACGTGACCAGAAACCACCAGCTTGGCATAATGATTTTGAATTCAAGTACGCAGGGTTTGCATTGAGTGCGTTGAACTATATAGATAATATTCCGAGCACGATTGCTGATCTGCGGAAACGCGAAGACTGGATTCGCTGGAAGGAAGCGATCGAAGATGAGATGGATTCGTTCAAGCGCAACCACCCTTGGACACTGACGCAGCTTCCTGAGGGCAGAACTGCGATTACATGCAAATGGATTTTTCGAGTGAAGCATGGAAGTGGCGGAGCTAGTGGCCGGTACAAAGCCAGACTTGTGGCTTTAGAAGAGGGTTCGACTATTCCGAGACGTATTTTCCAGTGGCGAAGCTGGATACTCTTCGAGCTGTTTTGGTTTTGGCGAATAAGGAACGTACCCAACAAACAACGGTGTCGTATAACCGCTTGAGCAAACAAATTTGGAGAAGTTGTTCAGCTTTTCCTTCTAGAAAGCTGAATAACTTCTCCAAATTTATTTGAACAAGCGGTTATTCGACACAGATGTTTGTTGGGTACGTTCCTTATTCGCCAAAACCGAAACAAATGGATGTAAAGACTGCGTTCTTTAACGGAGAACTCAACGAGGAGATTTATATGGCACAGCCAGACGGGTTTGAGTAGGGGCAAGGACTCGTTTGTCGTCTGAATTGGTTCATAGTGAGGATGAGTTGATTTCGAGCGCAGTGAGAATGATCAGTGCCTTTATGTACGAGGTGACAGGAAGAACAAAATCATCGTTGTGCTCTACGTGGATGACATCTTGCTGGCCAGCTCGTCTCTGAATGTTATGGAAGCTGTGAAGCGCGGATTTGCGGAAGAATTCAAAATGACCGATGGAGGAGGGGTGAAGCAGTTCCTGAGAATTACTGTGGAAAGAGATGCCTCGAACGAAATCATGCGGATTCATCTGCGGAATTATTTAGAAAACCTGCTTCAACGTTTTGAGATGATGGATTGTAAGTCGATATCCACGCCTTTGGAGAATCGGTTGAAGCTGATACGAGGAATTGAGGAACAGGGGACGCCGAAGCCGCACCGTGAGCTCGTTGGCTGCTTAATGTACGCTTCGCTAACGACGAGACCGGATCTTTCGACAGCAGTGAACTTTCATAGTCAGTTCCGATGCTGTCTGAACGAGAATCATTGGGTACACCTTAAGCGAATGCTTAGATATGTCAAGGAGACTATGGATGTTGGACTGATTTTTCGAGGTGACAAGAGATCACCCGTTTTGGAAGTATATTCGGATGCCGATTGGGCCAACGATTTGGTTGATCGTCGTTCTGTGACCGGTTGCATCTTCAAGGTGTTCGGCAGTGTTGTAAGCTGGTTAACACGGAAACAGCTAACCGTAACATTATCGTCAACGGAGGCTGAGTTATCAGCTTTGTGTACGGCAGCTTGTCCACACGCGTGTATGGATGATACGCTTGCTTCGGGATCTGGGACAGAGAATTGAAGGTCCGGAAGTAGTTCATGAGGACAACCAGTCTACGATTCGGATTGCCGAAGACTGTCGTGATCACGGCAGGCTGAAACATGTCGATACCAAGTATCATTTTTTGAAGGATTTGATACATCAAGGCGTATTGAAGATTAAATTTGTCGGAACATCGGAACAACAGGCGGATATAATGACGAAGGGACTTCCGTCCGCATCATTCAAGCATCTACGATCGTTGCTGGGACTTAGATGGTGCTGTGATTGAGCAGGGGTGTTGAGATGACAACCACTGCACCTTTGTTGCCCCCGTGTTTCTATTCCACTGTGTTTTTCCGTTTGATGACTTGTTGTGAACTAAATACGAGAGAATAAACAACTATTTTTTATCGCTTCTTGAAATCGCGTTTAAAATCGTTTTATTCCTCCTGGTCCATCCGAAACCCACTTTATTCTGAACCTTCTTAAACGTACGTAGTCCAGCTCGAATTTTGGTATCCTGCACGAAAGTCTTGCTCACATGCAATTTTTTAGCCCCATCTCGAACTGAGGCGTTCGGTTTTCTGTTTAAAGGACACAACCATGCGTTTGTGATCGTTCTCGTTGACCTCATGGCTTTTTTCCGGATCTTCGCTTCCGATCAACAGTCTGGCGTTCTTCAAACCGTTTTATGATACCAGACACCGTGGAATTCGCGATTCCCAACGTTTTTCCGATGACACGATGTGACAGATCCTTGTTCTCAAAATACTCGTGCCAAACTTTTTCGCACACGCACCGTTCTTTCATCGCACAAAAGTTTTCTTTTGAAAACTTTTGCGCACCTGATGAAATAAACTCACAAAGTGTAAACAATATACATTAAACTACGTCTACGCAAAATTTCACTTAATTTTACCCAACGGATCAAAAGTTAGAGCAATTTGAGTGTGTGCAGATTTTAAACTGTACACCCTTTAACGTCATCAACGTCAATAAACATGCACTTACCCGCCCGTTGGCGTATGTAAAGATACGGGTCCGCCGCTGACTGGTAAAAGCCCATGTGTTTCAGCACTCGTCGTTGTCATGTTCCCTGCGTCTCAACCGGCATACTTCATTCGGCTTACTGCTCTCGTACCTTGGAGGCTGAAGCATAAAAATCTCCCCTTGTAGCTGCCCGTGGAGATACGCAGTATTAATGTCCACGTGTTTCGTCAACATGTTCCGCTTGCTTGCCACAACCAGCATCGTACGGAACGTAATCTGCTTTACAACAGGAGCAAAGTCTAAGGGTCCCCCCTTAGCTCAGTCGGCAAAGGCGCAGCTACAAAGCAATACCATGCTGGAGGCGGGTGGGTTCGATTCCCGGTCTGGTCTAGGAATTGTTCGTAAAGGAAAATTGCTCGACTCCCTGGGCATAGCGTATTGTATATGCCACACAATCATACTAATGCAAAAATGGTACCCGGCATTGCAAGCTCTCAATTGATAACTATGGAAGAGCATTTAGAACACTAAGTTGAGAGCAAGCAATAAGCTAATTGTGAAAGCAATAAGCTTGAAATACTAAAGAAGCAGAAGAACAAGAGCAAAGACCAGATCATAGTCTGGCCCATATTTTTGACAGAAGCGCTGCACCACCAGCCGCGCTTTGAACCGTACGAGGTTGCCTTCCTCATCAGCCTTGCACTTGTATATCCATTTTGATCTGATGGCTTTCCGTCCTGGAGGCAATTCAGCAAGCTCCCGCTTTCCGTTTTCACGATAAGACTGCATTTTGTCCTATATCACCGATTTCCACTCGAAGCACTGCGGATCTGAAACAGCTTCTTTTAACGATCTTGGTTCAATACAACTTTGCTTCGCCAAATTTACACCTTCGATATACCTAACCGGTGGAACGCCTGCTGTTGACCTTTGTGAACGACGAGTGGGCGGAAGTACAACTAGTGCCACGTTTGCAGGCATTACGTCATAAATTTGTAACTGGAAGGAAGACAATTCACATTGCTAGCAGGCATGGAAGGTTCGAAGATAATTTCGGTATGTTTCATTTAATGACACATAACAAACAAGTTAAAGCTTAAAGCAATTCATATGGTTTATTTTCATGAAAAAAAAAAACTATAATTTTAGAACAGCCTAACTCTGTATTCAGTAACATTTAATAACTTAATCCGTCTACCTATTCTAGTATTCTCCTATGGATCACATTAAATTGATTTCTATTTACTGATTTTACACCCTAAACGATGTTTAATCAACCTCCTCAACAGTTGGTCCCGACCGACCTCCGAAGCCTCCCGCCTGTTGACCACAGCTTGAGGGTCCCGCTGATGATCCTCCTTGGTGCAATCGAGTCATGATCGGACTGCACACTCGAGTCAGTTCCTGCATCTTGTGATCAAATTCGTCCTTCTCGGCCATCGTATTTCCATCCAACCATCGAAGGGTCTCGTCACACTTGTCTTTCACCGTGCTCTTGTCCGATTCACTAAGTTTGTCTCCGGCCGATTCCAGTGACTGTTTCAACTGGAAGCAGTAACCCTCCAATTGATTTCTGGCCGAAATGCGTTCCTTCTGCTTCTCGTCTTCCTCGCGGAACTTTTCCGCCTCGGACAACATTCGATCGATGTCCGCCTGACTCAATCGGCCTTTGTCGTTCTTGATTGTGATGTTCTTCTCCTTGCCGGTGCTCTTCTCCTTGGCCGATACATTCAAAATACCGTTTGCGTCCATATCGAATGTGACCTCAATCTGAGGAACGCCTCTCGGAGCTGGTGGAATGCCTGATAGATCGAACTGACCCAGTCGATTATTGTCTTTGGTCATTGCTCGTTCTCCTTCGTACACCTGGATCGATACTCCCGGCTGGTTGTCCGCATAGGTTGAGAAAATCTGGGTTTGTTTGCATGGGATTCGGCTGTTGCGTTCAATTAGCTTGGTCATGACGCCGCCAGCTGTTTCGATTCCTAGAGAGAGCGGAGCCACGTCTACCAGCAGCACATCCTGAATCTTCTCGTCCTTGTCCCCGCTGAGAATGGCAGCTTGAATGGCAGCACCATATGCCACTGCTTCATCTGGATTGATTGATAGATTCAAAGACTTTCCACAGAAGAAGTTCTGCAGCAGCGATTGAACCTTTGGAATGCGCGTTGATCCACCGACTAGAACTATGTCATGGATTGATCTCTTGTCCATCTTTGCATCCGACAGAGCCCTCTCAACTGGTTGTAGTGTTGATCGGAACAGGTCAGCGCACAGCTCTTCGAATCGAGCTCGGGATATTTTTGTGTAGTAGTCGATTCCATCGATTAGAGCATCGATTTCAATGGTGGCCTCAGTGCTGGATGACAATGTTCGCTTTGCTCGTTCACATGCCGTTCTCAAACGTCGCAAGGCGCGAGGGTTGGACGAAATATCTTTCTTGAACTTCCGTTTGAATTCATCCACAAAGTGCGATACCATTCGATTGTCGAAATCTTCTCCTCCCAGATGAGTGTCACCCGCCGTAGATCGAACTTCAAACAACGATCCCTCGTCGATGGTCAGAATCGAGACATCGAATGTTCCGCCTCCCAGATCGAAGATCAGCACATTTCGTTCACCTTTCAGATTCTTGTCCAGACCATAAGCCAATGCAGCAGCCGTCGGTTCATTGATGATTCTCATCACATTCAGTCCTGCGATGGCACCAGCGTCTTTGGTGGCCTGACGCTGAGAATCGTTGAAATAGGCAGGAACGGTAATGACTGCATTCTTCACACTTGTTCCCAGGTAAGCCTCAGCCGTTTCCCTCATCTTTGTCAACACCATCGAACTGATCTCTTCCGGAGCAAACCGTTTCCTCTCGCCTTTGAACTCGACTTCGATTTTCGGTTTGCCACCATCGTTGTACACCGTGAACGGCCAGTGTTTGATGTCGGCCTGAATCTTCGGATCATCAAACTTGCGACCAATCAATCGTTTGGCGTCGAAAACAGTGTTCTTCGGGTTCATCGCCACCTGATTCTTGGCCGCATCGCCGATTAGCCGTTCTGTGTCCGAGAATGCCACGTAGCTGGGAGTGGTTCGGTTTCCCTGGTCGTTGGCGATGATTTCCACCTTGCCATGCTGGAACACACCCACGCAGGAGTATGTCGTTCCCAAGTCAATACCGATTGCAGACATTTTAATCACCTTTGCACTGTAGTTTCGTTTCACTTGATTTCAAATTAATCGCTTTGAAGTTATTTCACTCTTTGAAAATATTTGAATTCACTTTGAAGTTATTTCACTCCTTGAAAATGTTTTGAATTCACTTGTGGGTTTATGTTGCTTTCGCGCTTCAGTAGCGTTCACTTGTGTTTTGTTCTCTTGTTTGAACATAATAAATGGAGCGAGTCTAATGTTTGGATATAATATTTGAGAGAGAAGAGAAAAAAAAAGGTAGGTTCCATCCAACAACCGCCAAAAAAAAATGAATTAATTAATGGTTGGTCGCGCCCGGCGCGATCACTCACATACTGTTTACATTTTATATCTCATTTCACGTTAAACCAAACAAAAACAAATAGTTGGGCGGGAGAAAACAGTGCCAACTAAGAATCAAAAAAATAAGCGGGTCTCAACAAAGTTTGCGCGAGGGGTTTTGGTTTTTTTTTTACTATCCTCACCTGCAAATATCCCTACTAAAAGGTACCAAAATTAATGGTTTTAAAAGTTTAAAATTGACTTTAATTTTTAATATTTTGAACTGCAATAAATGGAAATAAAAATGTGTACAGTTTAATTAAAGTACGTACTGTTACGAATGTAATTAATTTTTGCCTTCGTCGGAGTTGAAGTTTATTGCGTGCTCTTTGGGGATATCAAAGACAGTACTTCGCCTACGAAGCATTGATTCAATATTGTGTCCAATGTTCTCGCATCATCATAAAACACCAGGAACCGCCTACATGTCAACATCCAATCAATCAGTTTACAATTACTTCGTGTTGACTTGTAGTAACAATGAGCTCGTTTGCCTAATTAAGCTCTTTGCCCGATTCAACTTGTTTTGGGGTAAACTAATAAGAAAGTACCATTATGAAAAGTACCAAGTTCGATATAGATTATGGATTATGTTTAGGATTTAACAGCCAAAGCATGCCTTTGATTTTACACAATATCCTGAATGGAGAGTATTGTTGGGCTTCGGTTGTTGGCACACTATCAATTTAACAAATCTTCATTCCGAAATAGCTCCTCCAATATAATAACAATAGTGTTGTTAAATTTATCGAACATGTTCTACTCTCCTCACAAGGTCATACGATGAAGTTTTCAATTTGGTCCTAAAAATAGCAAACATTAGCTAACTTTGAAATGCTATATCACACAAAATTTAATGTTGATTTTCCTTATTTTCAAACATTGGCATACACCGTATTCATATTCCACTTTTAGATGGATCCAGTAACTTTGAAAAATAACTTGTGAGTCATAACAGCACTGATGCAATATTTTTAAAAACGTTGAATTTTAGTCAGCATATGATGCGTCGATGGCAAATCAAAACAAATCAAATACGACAGCCCTTCGCAAAAAATACACAACCACACACGACTACAAGAAAGTACGAGAAAACTGCGTGCCTATTCATTACTGCCAGTCTTCCCTCTTCCCTCTTCGATTCGAGAACACGATTGATAGAATGAACGCTTTGTACAGTAGCACGCAAATTAGAGCGTTGAACTGATAAAGTTTTTTACATTGATCCATGCTTCAGTTGTTTTTCACTATTTTTTTACAAATGATTCGTCAATTTCAATATGTACATTTAACATAATTGTCTAACATTATTAGATGTTCGTAAACAAACAAACAAATTTTGTTTGTTTGTTTGTTTACGCATCTAATAATTTTCGAGTACTTTTCCTAACAGACGTATCTTATTTTTTAAACAAAGAGAAGAAGCAAGATTCAAACGTTGAATTCTTGAAACCCTTAGCACTTTCATGCAAACTAGGGCCTCCAACATAAGGAAGAACATTTCCCTAACATGGTGGTGATGTTACTTTGTAAAAGGACTCGAAAATTATCCCTAATTGAAACTAAGTTCGAAAATTTTAACACGGAGGTAGAGGAAGTATACCACGCCCGAAAAAAAATTCTAATAGATCTACAATTAAATGTATTTTAACCATACAATAAAATCTGCGGTATGTACAATTAATAGAATTGTTAACAACGATAAGATCACAATAGGGGTTATTTTTTCCACACACTACAATATATAAAAAATGAAGTATTGAGAAAAAAGGGGGGTTGTTTTGTATTTTAATAAAAAAAAAAACATTTTTTTCCGAACCAATTTGAGTCAAACCGAAAATCGAAGTCGAGTTCAAAGGCGAGAGGAAACGGTTTGCTCCGGAAGAGATCAGTTCGATGGTGTTGACAAAGATGAGGGAAACGGCGGAGGCTTACCTGGGAACAAGTGTGAAGAATGCAGTCATCACCGTTCCTGCTTACTTCAACGATTCACAGCGTCAGGCCACCAAAGACGCTGGTGCCATCGCAGGACTGAATGTGATGAGAATCATTAATGAACCGACGGCTGCAGCATTGGCTTATGGTCTGGACAAGAATCTGAAAGGTGAACGAAATGTGTTGATCTTCGATCTGGGAGGCGGAACATTCGATGTCTCGATTCTGACCATCGACGAGGGTTCGTTGTTTGAAGTTCGATCTACGGCTGGCGACACTCATCTGGGAGGAGAAGATTTCGACAATCGAATGGTATCGCACTTTGTGGATGAATTCAAACGGAAGTTCAAGAAAGATATTTCGTCCAACCCTCGCGCCTTGCGACGTTTGAGAACGGCATGTGAACGAGCAAAGCGAACATTGTCATCCAGCACTGAGGCCACCATTGAAATCGATGCTCTAATCGATGGAATCGACTACTACACAAAAATATCTCGAGCTCGATTCGAAGAGCTGTGCGCTGACTTGTTCCGATCAACGCTACAACCAGTTGAGAGGGCTCTGTCTGATGCAAAGATGGACAAGAGATCAATCCATGACATAGTTCTAGTCGGTGGATCAACGCGCATTCCAAAGGTTCAATCGCTGCTGCAGAACTTCTTCTGTGGCAAGTCTTTGAATCTATCAATCAATCCAGATGAAGCAGTGGCATATGGTGCTGCGATCCAAGCTGCCATTCTCAGTGGGGACAAGGACGAGAAGATTCAGGATGTGCTGCTGGTAGACGTGGCACCACTTTCTCTAGGAATCGAAACAGCTGGTGGCGTCATGACCAAACTAATTGAGCGCAACAGTCGAATCCCATGCAAACAAACCCAGATTTTCTCAACCTATGCGGACAACCAGCCGGGAGTATCGATCCAGGTGTTCGAAGGAGAACGAGCAATGACCAAAGACAACAACCGACTGGGTCAGTTCGATCTATCAGGCATTCCACCAGCTCCGAGAGGCGTTCCTCAGATTGAGGTCACATTCGATATGGATGCAAACGGTATTTTGAATGTATCGGCCAAAGAGAAGAGTACCGGCAAGGAGAAGAACATCACAATCAAGAACGACAAAGGCCGATTGAGTCAGGCGGATATCGATCGAATGTTGTCCGAGGCGGAAAAGTTCCGCGAGGAAGACGAGAAGCAGAAGGAACGCGTTTCGGCCCGAAATCAATTAGAGGGCTACTGCTTCCAGTTGAAACAGTCACTGGAATCGGCCGGAGACAAACTGAGTGAATCGGACAAGAGCACGGTGAAGGACAAGTGTGACGAGATCCTTCGATGGTTGGATGGAAATACGATGGCCGAGAAGGACGAATTCGATCACAAGATGCAGGAACTGACTCGAGTGTGTAGTCCGATCATGACACGATTGCACCAAGGAGCGGGATCATCAGCGGGACCCTCAAGCTGTGGCCAACAGGCGGGAGGCTTCGGAGGCCGGTCGGGACCCACTGTCGAGGAGGTGGACTAAACAGTTTTATTGTGGTCTGATGTGGTAGATGAATGAATGTTGATGGATGGATATATGCTTCCGTAGTAAACATTGTTGCAAATTTCCATATGAGATGTTAACGAAGACGCACATAGGCGTTGATGATTAACAACCCTGGTGTGAATGATATAATTCATATTAGTATTAGTTTCATATTAGACTGATTATTAGGAAAAAAAAAATTGTTCGTATTTTCTATGAAAATAAACATATATTACTTTTAATTATGACTTGTGTCCTATTTTCACTCGTTCCGAAATCATGTGAATCTAATCTTTTTCTATGCAGTCCCTATTCGCATATCATTCCCATGGCATTTTGTTTTTTATTATATTGAGGAAATTACCAATCGTTTTTAGAATTACAAACCATCTAATGAATTAAAGAAAGCGTCTATCTTCCCGAATCTTTTACACATTGTAGGATAACGGGATGTAATGTCAGCCTAGCTCTTTCATTGGGTCTGTGTACCAAATATGTCAAACAAATCCTAGTTAATCTAGATCTAGAGTGGACAATAATCAAATCGAGTGAGTTGACTCTCCATCTGATTTGCACGCAGAGTCGAATCACTCGATTCCACAATTGTCGACTTGTTAATTCAAGTGACAGTGACTTTTTTCGACTCATTCGACTTGCAGAATAGACTCAATTTTTAGGAAGGATCATGAATAAAACGCTGAAAATGGATTTTTTTTCTTTATCTTATTCTGTATTAACGTGACTTCAGCCTCTTGGTCTGGTTGTCACGTAAGGGAGACGACCTGTACCCTACATATCGAACCCATCAAGACATGGCCCGGGACCAACGGTTGTACTTCCTGTCCGAAGGAAGACGTGATCAGAGATTTTTGGTCTTAGAAAATCCCAACGGCGCCGACTGTAATTGATACCAGACCCACTGGGGTTAGAGGCCAACACGCTAACCGGCGCCGTCAAACTTAAGCTCTAAATGCACGGCCACAATTATTAAGAGCTTTCGATGTCAACGTCAATGAATAATGTTAATTAATTACTAGTGTAGATACTTATTTCTCACCCATCACAACAGTTCTGGCGCTAGGGATGACAGATCCCTCCGGAAATCGGGGTGAAAATTATGCTTCTGTTTCCGGAGTTCGGAGCGGAAGCCGAAATGGTTGCGATGGGTGGAGCGGCTCGAAACCGCTTTCCACAACTTCCAGGGTGTAGTGGACGAGCCAATGCGGAAGAATCTCATTCTTCACTATATGTGGTCCTACGACATTATTTGCGAAAAGCTGGCTCCGGATTCCCCCGTGCGAAGTCGTATTAAGACATCTTTACGACGCTGAACGACTTTTTCAACCCACCGCCCCTGGAAGTAAGCGAATGTTTCCGCTTTAAAGTCGTCGCCGGTGAACAAGGATGCTACTTCGGCTGCCAAGTGGGATTGCGGTGACGTGTAATTTCGGTGCGTATTTGGATGCGGCGTTGAGAAACAAGGCTAGTTTTCGGAGGCAGACGCAATGATATCCGAAGCCGGCAGTTGGAGAGACGGAACCTGGAAGAGGGAGCGGTTCTTTGAGGTTAAGCCCGGGAAGCACCTTTTTCTAGGCCGCAAATGACTGAAAGAGTCGTCGGTGGACTGAAACTACGTGTTCCTAGGGCCGAGTGCGGTGAATACGATTGCTGCTACTGCTTCGCCGTGCCGATATGCTGCTTTGAGGGCGTTGCTGAAGAAGTACCCGAAGATATTCGACGCCTCAATCGAAAGAATTTCGAACGCTCAATCCTACCTACCATTGAAGGACACACGGCTAGTGTATCTAAAGGCACGTAAAATACCAGGCAACATGCTGAAGACGGTCGAGGACGAGTTGGATAAGTATGTTGCGGAAGGCGTGCTCACAAAGGTGAATTCCAGCAACTGGACGACACCAATCGTTCCGGTTAAGAAGTCACAGAACCGGGTAAGGGTTTGCGATGATTACAAGCAGCCCGTGAATTCGATCCTTGTGGGGGACAGGCTTCCACTGCCTATTGTGAACGAGCTTTTTGTTTCGCTTGCCGAAGAGAAAATATTCACGATTGATCTCTTCCTTGCGTGCTTGCAACTTGAGATGGCTCCCGAGGATCGAGAAATACTTACGCAGTCTACCGGCTCCGGCTGGTGTACGCAGTTGCGTCGGCTCTAGCCATCGCAGCCAATCGTAGATGGAAGCCATACTGTAAGGGATAGAATTAGTAAGCGCTTTTCGACGATATTAAATTCACGGGCGAGAATGATTAAGTTCACCTGCGTCGAATGAAGGAGGTACTGCGGCGTCCGGGCGAGTACAGAATACGAGTCAACAAGGACAAGTTCAAGTTCTTCGTGGACAAGATCGACTACTGAGGATACTGCATTGAAAAGGGCGGTATCCATGAGATCTGACAGAAGGTGCAGGCGATCCAGGAGATGACTAGACCAATTAACAGGGTTCGTCGGATTTGTGAATTACTACGGATGGTTATTCCAAAACCTGAGTACGGTCCTGTATCGTTTGAATAACCTGCTTAAGAGTGATATACCGTTCAAATCGAACAAGCAGGGCGAGGATTCCTTCAGGAAGGTGAAGGAATAAATGCAATACGAAAACTGCCTTGTCCATTGCCACTACTGCTTGTGACGGAAGCTTCACCCTACGGATTTGGGGCGATACTTAGCCACGTGTCTGGACGGCACAAGTTTACTGGTGATAGTTTAAAAAAATGTTTCAGTTTTTTTAAAGTGATCAAGTGAAGTGTTATTTTAAATTTTCCTAGTTTTCCAATGAAAACTTATTCTACTTGATTATACCTGGTAAACAATCAGGTTGATAAGGGTAAGATAGTGAACATGGTTACTATGCTATCGCAAAACTCCTCTTTAGTTTACTATCCCTAAGCATCTTCGCAATGCTTCATGCTTTTGCTTCGGTAGAACCTAGGTGAAGCCACCTGCGGGATGTTGCTGCGCTAGGATTTAATGCAGCCAACATCTATTCTCTCCAGACTGTCCTTCACGAAATGGTATCTTATCGAAACATCATTGGTCTTCGGGTTGAATCCTCCGTTCTGTACTCTACATTTCAGGGATTGATTATCATTGACAATGGCAATCGATTGTTGGTTTCTTATCTCCTGCAGCAGCTGCTTCCACCACAGTGCCATGGGGTTGTGCGGGAAAGTGCAATCAATTCCGACTCGAACGATGATAATGCAACCGACGTCTGTCCACTGCCATTCCAGGAAACTGCTCTTTCCATCATGCTGAAGATGTACCCTGTTGTCGACTTCCTACTGCGAATCACCAGCTCTGTTGTACTTCAGACGGTCAACAATAGTTCTCTTGAGATATCGCATAATTCGTTTAACGGTTTCTCAGTGACGACGTCTCTGGTAACTGTAGAACTGGCTGACCTTGTTCACTGCTAGCAATATATTCGGTCGCGCGTCCGGAGCCGCGTTTTCAGAAGTTCTTCGATGTAATGGTGCTGATCGAGGTTTAATGTTTCTCCTTTCCGATCACTAGGGACTCTCAGCTCCAGGAATAGCTGCGCCGCGCCGAGAGGTTTCATCTGAAAGTAATTGTTCAAGTACTCCTTCAGCTTCATCTTCAAGTCCGAGTTGTTGGTAATGGTCAATAGACCAACCACGTAAATCGTTACGAAGATCATGTTGAGGTTAGGAGAACTGTTGAAAGAGAGGCTCGCTAGAGGAAAACAATATGTACACGTGTGAACGCTAGTACGCTATAGACAAGAATGATTTAATTGACGTTTCTCTACATTGATGATGATAAGCTGTGTTGCCTGAAGAGCTTTCGATCAGTCGTTGCAAGCTAAACCGGGGGGTTCAACACTCCCCCTCAACGCTGAATGGCTTGATACCGATCGCCTCTCGTAGTCGTCGTAGTCTCACAGCTTGTAACGGCTTCGATAACAAATCAGCTTCCATGTTGTCGGTCGGGAAATACTGCAACTGTATGATGCCGTCTCGTACCATATCCTTCACGAAGTTGTATTTCGAATCAATATGCTTCGCCTTGCGTTCGGATCGGTCTCCTCTGGTCAACGCTATGCAGCTCTAGTTGTCCTCATTAACCAAGATCGGTAAAACCAGGTGCTGACCCACGTCGAACATCAATTTCTGGATCCACTTTATTTCTTGTAAGCATTCCGCAAGGGCCACGTATTTAGCAACGGTGCTAGATAATGCCACGCACTTCTGCTTGTGGTAACACCATCCGATGAGGCCTCCGTCGAACTTGAACAAGTACCCAGAGTTTGATTTGCGGTCACTGGCGTCGCCTTTCCAGTCAGCATTCACAAAACACTCAAGCTTCAGTCCGTCACGTACAGCACTGTATCCAAGGTACCCTTAAGGAAACGCAGTATGCGCTTGGCCTCGTTCCAATCCACCTCGGATGGTTCCTTCACTCTTCTCCCCAGAATCGACGTAACAATTGAAATATCAGGTCTGGTGGCATATAGCAGCAAATCCCCAACTAGACTTTGATAAGCTTCCGTTGAATCGAATCTTTTACTACTCTCCTCCTTTTGTTTCAGGAAGCCGGGATCCATCGGGTATTTGGACGGCTTTGTGTCCTGTATGCCAAATCGCTCCAGAGCTCGTCCCAAATATGCCTGGTGGTCAATGCAGTACTGTCCATTAATAATCCGAATACGTATTCCGAGGAAAAATCATAGGCTACCCATGACGCTGATCATAAAGTTTTACTATAGACCTTGGACCACCTCAGCAAACTTCTCCTCCGTGTAACAAACATTAATAAAGCGTGTACCGTTTAAAATCCGCACACACAAAATTCATTCTCAAAATTCGACGTTTAATCCGATTATCACAAAATTTTCAGGGAGTAAAAATAAACAAATAAAGTTAGTTTTCGCATCGTTCATTTAATTTCTTTCGCCTTTATATACGAATGCGCGAACCTCCACCTTAACACCAGCCATAAGGTTCTGCACGATCTCAGAATTAACAGTTTTTTGTGTATTAACCCATGCTTTGTTCATTTCTTCTACATTGTTCACCACTTTAGGTCGTTTTAGAAGGTGCTCCTTCATAATGGCCCAGTATTTTTCTATTGGGTGCAGTTTCGGAGTGTTTGGGGGGTTCAGATTTTTCGGCAAGAAAACATTATCATTCGCCTTATACCACTCTTGCACGTTTTTCGTGAAGTGGAATGATGCCAAATCCAGCCAGAAGATCGGCGGACCGTCGTGCGCCTTCAGAAGAGGGAGAAACTGCTTTTGAAGGCACTCTTCCAAATACACGAAAGGTGTACTCCGCTTTCTGCAACTACAAATCGCTTGCCAAATTAAGAACTTCTTGGTGAACTTCGACCTCTTCTGTGTCCGGAGGTTCTCGGGAACATCACACTTATCCTTGGCAGTACGATACAGGTGTCCTGGAATCTGGTTGAAGTCCGCCTTCACATTACTTGCCTTCACATATGTCTCGTCATCCATTACGCAGCAGAGTGGTTTCGTTAACTTCTGGTCGTATAACTGCCGGGCACGGTTTATTGCGACCGTATTCTGTTTCTCATGACGGTTTGGGGACTTCTTTACCTTCTTAAACGTAGCTAGTCTAGCTCGAATTTTGGTATTCTGCACGAAAGTCTTGCTCACATGCAATTTTTTGGCCACATCTCGAACTGAGGCGTTCGGTTTTCTGTTTAAAGGCCCCAACCATGCGCTTGTGATCGTTCTCGTTGACCGGATGGCTTTTTTCCGGATCTTCGCTTCCGATCACCAGTCAGACGTTCTTCAAACCGCTTTATGATACCAGACACCGTGGAATTCGCGATTCCCATCGTTTTTCCGATGACACGATGTGACAGATCCTTATTCTCAAAATACTCGTGCAAAACTTTTTCGCACACGCACTGTTCTTTCATCGCACAGAAGTTTTCTTTTGAAAACTTTTGCGCACCTGATGAAATAAACTCACAAAGTGTAAACAATGTATATTAAACTACGTCTACGCAAAATTTCAATTAATTTTACCCAAAGGATCAAAAGTTAGAGCAATTTGAGTGTGTGCATATTTTAAACTGTACACCTTTTAAATAAACACAAACATGCACTTACCCGCCCGTTGGCGTATGTAAAGATACGGGTCCGCCGCTGACTGGTAAAAGCCCATGTGTTTCAGCACCTCGTCGTTGTCATGTTCCAGACACGGGCTCAAACAGGCAGCCCGTAAATACTGCGTCTCAATCGGCCGACTTCATTCGGCTTACTGCTCTCGTACTTTGGAGGCTGATGCTGCCCGTGGAGATACGCAGTATTAATGTCCACGTGTTTCATCAACATGTTCCGCTTGCTTGCCACAACCAGCATCGTACGGAACGTAATCTGCTTTACTACAGGAGCAAAGTCTAAGGGTCCTCCCTTAGCTCAGTCGGTAAAGGCGCAGCTACAAAGCAACACCATGCTGGAGGTGGGTGGGTTCGATTCCCGGTCTGGTCTAGGAATTGTTCGTAAAGGAAAATTTCTCGACTCCGTGCAGGGATGCCCATGGACATAGCTTATGATTGTACTTGCCACACAATCATACTAATGCAAAAATGGTACTTGGCATCGAAAGCTCTCAATTAATAACTGTGGAAGAGCATTTAGAACACTAAATTGAGAGCAAGCAATAAGCTAATTGTGAAAGCAATAAGCTTGAAATGCTAAAGAAGCAGAAGAACGGGAGCAAAGACTAGATCATAGTCTGGCCCATATTTCTGACAGAAGCCCTGCACCACACGCCGCGCTTTCAACCGTACGAGGTTGCCTTCCTCATCAGCCTTGCACTTGTATATCCATTTTGATCTGATGGCTTTCCGTCCTGGAGGCAATTCCGCAAGCTCCCACTTTCCGTTTTCACGATAAGACTGCATTTCGTCCTCCATCACCGATTTCCGCTCGGAGCACTGTGGATCTGAAACAGCTTCTTTTAACGATCTTGGTTCAATACAACTTTGCTTCGCCAAATTTACACCTTCGATACACCTAACCGGGGGAACACCTGCTGTTGACCTCTGTGAACGACGAGTGGGTGGAGGTACGACTAGTGCCACGTTTGCAGGCATTACGTCATCATCGTTCCACAGTCCGCGAAGCCAGTCGTTGTCGTTATCGTGCCTAAAACCTCTTGGCTAGCCGTTATCTTCGTCGTTCAGCCTAAGAAATCGTCTTCCGAGTTTGTGTCATCCAATTTGTGAGGCTCGTCTAGCTTCACCACTTCACCGAAAGACCACTCGACTTCATCGCTGACAACCGAGAAGTTTATTTTTGGATCCATCGCCAAATTTCAGAAAGCGAACATCCCGACTGATTTGAATTTATCTCAATCGAATCGAAAATTGTCACCTCGTAAATGACAACGAGTCGCCTTATCTCACAAAACTCACAAGATAGGCTCAACATTGTGAACAGCAAATCAAATGGAGAGTCACCTCACCCGAGGTGAGAATTCTCTACTCACACGCCCTCCGAAACTCCGAAACCTTGCTTATCTTTATCTTGCACTGAGTTTTTTTTTTTTCTAATACAACTTATGAAAAATTGCAGTGCGATAAATTTGTAAAAACTCGAAGACAATTCTCAGACAATTGCTAGCAGGCATGAAAGGTTTAAAGATATTTTCGGTATGTTTCATTTAATGACACATAACAAAAAAATTTAAGCTTAAAGCAATTCATATGGTTTATTTTCATGAAAAAAAAACAATAATTTTAGAACAACCTAACTCAGTCCTCAGTCTCATTAAATAACTTAATACTTCGATCTATCTATTCTAGAATTCCTCTATCGATCACATTAAATTGATTTCTAATCATTGATTTTACATCCAAAATAATGTTTAATCAACCTCCTCAACAGTTGGTCCCGACCGACCTCCGAAGCCTCCCGCCTGTTGGCCACAGCTTGAGGGTCCCGCTGATGATCCCGCTCCTTGGTGCAATCGTGTCATGATCGGACTGCACACTCGACTCAGTTCCTGCATCTTGTGATCGAATTCGTCCTTCTCGGCCATCGTATTTCCATCCAACCATCGAAGGATCTCGTCACACTTGTCCTTCACCGTGCTCTTGTCCGATTCACTCAGTTTGTCTCCGGCCGATTCCAGTGACTGTTTCAACTGGAAGCAGTAGCCCTCCAATTGATTTCTGGCCGAAATGCGTTCCTTCTGCTTCTCGTCTTCCTCGCGGAACTTTTCCGCCTCGGACAACATTCGATCGATGTCCGCCTGACTCAATCGGCCTTTGTCGTTCTTGATTGTGATGTTCTTCTCCTTGCCGGTACTCTTCTCCTTGGCCGATACATTCAAAATACCGTTTGCGTCCATGTCGAATGTGACCTCAATCTGAGGAACGCCTCTCGGAGCTGGTGGAATGCCTGATAGATCGAACTGACCCAGTCGGTTGTTGTCTTTGGTCATTGCTCGTTCTCCTTCGAACACCTGGATCGATACACCCGGCTGGTTGTCCGCATAGGTCGAGAAAGTCTGGGTTTGTTTGCATGGGATTCGACTGTTGCGCTCAATTAGTTTGGTCATGACGCCGCCAGCTGTTTCGATTCCTAGTGAAAGAGGTGCCACGTCTACCAGCAGCACATCCTGAATCTTCTCGTCCTTGTCCCCGCTGAGAATGGCAGCTTGAATCGCAGCACCATATGCCACTGCTTCATCTGGATTGATTGATAGATTCAAAGACTTTCCACAGAAGAAGTTCTGCAGCAACGATTGAACCTTTGGAATGCGCGTTGATCCACCGACTAGAACTATGTCATGGATTGATCTCTTGTCCATCTTTGCATCAGACAGAGCCCTCTCAACTGGTTGTAGAGTTGATCGGAACAAGTCAGCGCACAGCTCTTCGAATCGAGCTCGGGATATTTTTGTGTAGTAGTCGATTCCATCGATTAGAGCATCGATTTCAATGGTGGCCTCAGTGCTGGATGACAATGTTCGCTTTGCTCGTTCACATGCCGTTCTCAAACGTCGCAAGGCGCGAGGGTTGGACGAAATATCTTTCTTGAACTTCCGTTTGAATTCATCCACAAAGTGCGATACCATTCGATTGTCGAAATCTTCTCCTCCCAGATGAGTGTCGCCCGCCGTAGAACGAACTTCAAACAACGATCCCTCGTCGATGGTCAGAATCGAGACATCGAATGTTCCGCCTCCCAGATCGAAGATCAGCACATTTCGTTCACCTTTCAAATTCTTGTCCAGACCATAAGCCAATGCAGCAGCCGTCGGTTCATTGATGATTCTCATCACATTCAGTCCTGCGATGGCACCAGCGTCTTTGGTGGCCTGACGCTGAGAATCGTTGAAATAGGCAGGAACGGTAATGACTGCATTCTTCACACTTGTTCCCAGGTAAGCCTCAGCCGTTTCCCTCATCTTTGTCAACACCATCGAACTGATCTCTTCCGGAGCAAACCGTTTCCTCTCGCCTTTGAACTCGACTTCGATTTTCGGTTTGCCACCATCGTTGTACACCGTGAACGGCCAGTGTTTGATGTCGGCCTGAATCTTCGGATCATCAAACTTGCGACCAATCAATCGTTTGGCGTCGAAAACTGTGTTCTTCGGGTTCATCGCCACCTGGTTCTTGGCCGCATCGCCGATTAGCCGTTCCGTGTCCGAGAATGCCACGTAGCTGGGAGTGGTTCGGTTTCCCTGATCGTTTGCAATGATTTCCACCTTGCCATGCTGGAACACACCCACGCAGGAGTATGTCGTTCCCAAGTCAATACCGATTGCAGACATTGTATCACTTTAGCACTGTAGTTTTACTTCACTTGATTTCAAATGAATCACTTTGAAGTTATTTCACTCTTTGAACAATTTTGAATTTACTTTGAAGTTATTTCACTCCTTGAAAATGTTTGAATACACTTGTGGGTTTAAATTGCTTTCGCGCTTTGGTAGCGTTCACTTGTGTTTTGTTCTCTTGTTTGAACTGTAATAATGAACGGAGCTCGATCTCGGGTTTATATATTGGATGCGAGAGATTCGAGAAAATTCGGGTAGATTCCTTTCCTCTTTTTCGTTTCCAACTTTTTTTCTACCTTTTTCGTTTTTTCCAAAATTATTTTAACAAAAACCCCCCCAATAACCAACCTTAACCCCGAAAATTTCATTTTTATTTATTTTTTATTTCCATCCCCATTACCATACAAAAAATAAAAAAAAAAATGTTTTTTATTCAGAAAAGGGGTTGTTAGTAGATATTCTTACAACATTTTAAGAGATTCTTACTGTCACTCGAACTCCAGAATAAGACAATCATTTGATATTTGCTTCTTGAATGCCGTGAAATGTCAGTCAGTAGAAAGTGACGAATAAACTGCTTGATTAACGTGGTCCATTAACTCGTTATGAACTGCCTGTACCTTCGTGTTGGAATTCTCGAACTTAGTTTCAATTAGGTATTAGTTGTGTTTGAACGATAAATCTTGTTAACTTTTTCAAACAGGCGTATCTGTGTTTAGTAAACAAAGAGGTGAAATAAGATTCAAACGTGAATTTCTCAAAACTCTCAGCACCCTCACGGAAAGTAGCATCACTATCATGTTAGAGAAATGTTATTCTTGTGTTTGTGGCCCTAGTTTGCATGAAAGTGGTATGGGTTTCAAGAATTTAACCAAATTTGTTTGTTTGTTTACAAACATCTAATAATATTAGACAATTATATTTAATGTACATATTGAAATTGATGAATTATTTGTAAAAATAGTGAAAAACAACTGAAGCAAGCAACTCAAGCAATGTAAAATACTTGATCAATTTAACGCTCTAATTTGCGTGCTACTGTACAAAGCGTTCATTCTATCAATCGTGTTCTCGAATGGGAAGAGGGAAGACTGGCAGTAATGAATAGGCACGCAGTTTTTCTCGTTCTTTCTTGTAGATGTGTGTAGTTGTGTATATTTTGCGAAGGGCTATCGTATTTGATTTGTTTTGATTTGCCATCGACGCATTCATATGCTGACTAAAATTCAACGTTTTTTAAAATATTGCATCAGTGCTGTTATGACTCACAAGTTATTTTTCAAAGTTACTGGATCCATCGAAGAGTGGAATATGAATACGGTGTATGCCAATGTTTGAAAATAAGGAAAATCAACATTAAATTTTGCTCGATACAGCATTTCAAAGTTAGCTAATGTTTGCTATTTTTAGGACCAAATTGAAAACTTCATCTTATGGCCTTGCGAGGAGAGAAGAATATGTCCGATAAATTTTAACAACACCATTATTATATTGGAGGAGCTATTCCGGAATGAAGATTTGTTAAATTGATAGTGTGCCAACAACCGAAGCCCAATAATACTCTCCATTCAGGATATTGTTTAAAATCAAAGGCATGCTTTGGCTGTTAAATCCTATACATAATCCATAATCTATATCTTTATCGAATTTGGTACTTTTCATAATGGTGCTCACTTTTTGATTAATTTACCCCAAAAAAAAGTGGAATCGGGCAAAGAGCTTAATTAGGCAAACGAGCTCATTGTTACTACAAGTCAACACTAAGTAATTTTAAACTGATTGATTGGATGTTGATATGTTGCGTTTTCTGGTGTTTTATGATGATGCGAGAACATTGGACACAATATTGAATCAATGCTTCGTAGGCAAAGTACTGTCTTTGATATCCCCAAGGGGCACGCAATAAACTTCAACTACGACGAAGGCAAAAATTAATTACATTCCTAACAGTTCAAAGTACTTTAATTAAACTGTACACATTTTTATTTCCATTTATTGCATTTCAAAATATTAAAATACAAGTTCATTTTTAACCTTTAAAAACCATTAATTTTAGTACCTTTTTAGTAGGTACATTCGCAGTTGGGCATATTAAAATCAAACACAAAATACTGCTCGAACATTCAATGAAGTCACCTGAACTTTCTAGACTTGCTCGCATTCACTCGCTCCAACTAATCTATTTGTATCGCATCGTACCGAATGTTCACGAATGGAGTGGACATATGAAATGAACACTGTAGATGAATGTGCTCGATCTGCTCGAACAATCATGAAAGTCATCGAAATTTCTCACCAGTTCATGGAATCTACCCGAATTTTCTCGAATTTCTCGCATCCAATATATAAACCCGAGATCGAGCTCTGTTCATTATTACAGTTCAAACAAGAGAACAAAACACAAGTGAACGCTACTAAAGCGCGAAAGCAATTTAAACCTAAGAGTGTATTCAAACATTTTCAAGGAGTGAAATAACTTTAAAGTAAATTCAAAATTCTTCAAAGAGTGAAATAACTTCAAAGTGATTAATTTGAAATCAAGTGATTCAAAACTACAGTGCAAAAGTGATAAAATGTCTGCAATCGGTATTGACTTGGGAACGACATACTCCTGCGTGGGTGTGTTCCAGCATGGCAAGGTTGAAATCATCGCAAACGACCAGGGAAACCGAACCACTCCCAGCTATGTGGCATTCTCGGACACGGAACGGCTAATCGGCGATGCGGCCAAGAACCAGGTGGCGATGAACCCGAAGAACACAGTTTTCGACGCCAAACGATTGATTGGTCGCAAGTTTGATGATCCGAAGATTCAGGCTGACATCAAACACTGGCCGTTCACGGTGTACAACGATGGTGGCAAACCGAAAATCGAAGTCGAGTTCAAAGGCGAGAGGAAACGGTTTGCTCCGGAAGAGATCAGTTCGATGGTGTTGACAAAGATGAGGGAAACGGCTGAGGCTTACCTGGGAACAAGTGTGAAGAATGCAGTCATTACCGTTCCTGCCTATTTCAACGATTCTCAGCGTCAGGCCACCAAAGACGCTGGTGCCATCGCAGGACTGAATGTGATGAGAATCATCAATGAACCGACGGCTGCTGCATTGGCTTATGGTCTGGACAAGAATTTGAAAGGTGAACGAAATGTGTTGATCTTCGATCTGGGAGGCGGAACATTCGATGTCTCGATTCTGACCATCGACGAGGGATCGTTGTTTGAAGTTCGATCTACGGCGGGTGACACTCATCTGGGAGGAGAAGATTTCGACAATCGAATTGTATCGCACTTTGTGGATGAATTCAAACGGAAGTTCAAGAAAGATGTCTCATCCAACCCTCGCGCCTTGCGACGGTTGAGAACGGCATGTGAACGAGCAAAGCGAACATTGTCATCCAGCACTGAGGCCACCATTGAAATCGATGCTCTAATCGATGGAATCGACTACTACACAAAAATATCCCGAGCTCGATTCGAAGAGCTGTGCGCTGACTTGTTCCGATCAACTCTACAACCAGTTGAGAGGGCTCTGTCTGATGCAAAGATGGACAAGAGATCAATCCATGACATAGTTCTAGTCGGTGGATCAACACGCATTCCAAAGGTTCAATCGTTGCTGCAGAACTTCTTCTGTGGCAAGTCTCTCAATCTGTCGATCAATCCAGATGAAGCAGTGGCATATGGTGCTGCGATCCAAGCTGCCATTCTCAGCGGGAACAAGGACGAGAAGATTCAGGATGTGCTGCTGGTAGACGTGGCACCACTTTCACTAGGAATCGAAACAGCTGGAGGCGTCATGACCAAGCTAATTGAACGCAACAGTCGAATCCCATGCAAACAAACCCAGATTTTCTCGACCTATGCGGACAACCAGCCGGGAGTATCGATCCAGGTGTTCGAAGGAGAACGAGCAATGACCAAAGACAACAACCGACTGGGTCAGTTCGATCTATCAGGCATTCCACCAGCTCCGAGAGGCGTTCCTCAGATTGAGGTCACATTCGATATGGACGCAAACGGTATTTTGAATGTATCGGCCAAGGAGAAGAGTACCGGCAAGGAGAAGAACATCACAATCAAGAACGACAAAGGCCGATTGAGTCAGGCGGACATCGATCGAATGTTATCCGAGGCGGAAAAGTTCCGCGAGGAAGACGAGAAGCAGAAGGAACGCATTTCGGCCAGAAATCAATTGGAGGGCTACTGCTTCCAGTTGAAACAGTCACTGGAATCGGCCGGAGACAAACTGAGTGAATCGGACAAGAACACGGTGAAGGACAAGTGTGACGAGATCCTTCGATGGTTGGATGGAAATACGATGGCCGAGAAGGACGAATTCGATCACAAGATGCAGGAACTGACTCGAGTGTGCAGTCCGATCATGACACGATTGCACCAAGGAGCGAGATCATCAGCGGGACCCTCAAGCTGTGGCCAACAGGCGGGAGGCTTCGGAGATCGGTCGGGACCCACTGTCGAGGAGGTGGACTAA
>JAHHFK020002397.1:0-101429 GCA_024533555.2 Aedes koreicus | reverse complement strand
CAATTTCGCAGTTCACCTAAGTGACCGCTATTTTGGGTCTTTATCGATACCTTTTTTTTGTATAGATTGACGGTGTTTTGTTAAATTATTAGTTCATTCATCTTGAAAACAATAAATAGTATCAATCAGCATCAGGTTTGTGATTTCACGAAAATTACACTAGAGTTTTCACTAATGCTTAATTCATTTTCAACATTACACAAAGTGGTGTATAATTCTGGATACTGGGATACAGATTATTCCAATGAACCTAAATCTTAAATCATTTCAGCGACTTACCGAACCGAAACTAAAATCACTCTATACTGAGCTTAAAATCCACGACAAGGAAGAAATAGCATGGAAGCAATTGAATTCACAACACAAAGACAAAGAAGGTCTAAAGGAGGCTGAATTGAGGAAAAAGTTGATCGGAATCATGAGTACGTACGGCTTGCTGGAATATTTTGACGACACGCAGGATCCAGAAAAGTATAAGCCCTATAAAGCGTACTCCGGAAAAGTGGACAGTTATTTGAACAAAAGTTTATTCAAGGATAAAAAGCTGAACAAACTTTGGGAGAAAGCAGAGACGTCGGGATTCACAAAGGAAGAGTTAGATGCGTTGAAGGAGGAGTTTGAGCATCATCAGGAAAAAATCGATGTGTACTACAATTTGTTAGAGCAGTTCGGTGATGATAATGAAAAAAACGGCAAGGTCCACGAAAACTCGGTAAATGAAGACGAGCACGATAAATTCAATGAGATTGGCACGGCTGAGGATGACAGTAATGATATTATGACACAGCAGAAGAATAGCAATAAGCAAAATTCATATCTGGATAAATCAAACCAACTCAGAGAAAAACATCGTAACATTAAGGATAACTTTGATCGACTGGAGCGGATTGCTTCCAAGGGCCCCAACAGTCAAGATTTCATAGAACCAAAAGTGCAAGGATTGTGGAGAGTAGCATTGAGTTCTAACTTCACCGCTGATGAATTGGCCTCGTTGAAGGTAGAACTGTTACATTATGAGAGCCGGTTGCTCAAGCTAAGGCACATGCATGCGGAACATGCTTTGAGTATGGAGAAGCACAAGAACGCTCAGCACGGGGATAAGGCCGATACTCACAAAATGATGGAGGAAAACATTAAGAAGCAGACGAGGAAGGTCGAAAAGATTCAAGAACTAGTAGAAAAGCGCATTTTCAAGCATTCGGAGCTTTGAGTTACATGTTAGGATGAAGGGCAATAAATTTAGAAAACATTGTGCCAATTATGGAAGAAGTATCCAAAACCGATTAGTCCATAATATCTCTCGAATACATGTTTAATGCAACAGTAGGTTTATTTTTATACTAGATTTGTGTGCAGACGACGGCTTAAACAATATATTTTCTGGGAACGTATAGCAATTCAACAATGAATTTTCTATTTCTTACACTAATCATATTGTAATCCTTCATATCACAAAGCCTTGTCCCGGCGCATAACTAAAAAGTGTTTATTTGTGACAAATCCCGGAAGACATACATGTTAATGTTTTTGAACTTTCATTATAGTTTTTTATTTGAATCTGTATGTTTGTACTTAGGGAACGTCCATTAATAACGTCACGCAAAAATTGACTTTTTGTAACCCCCCCCATGTCACGTTTTTTGTATGGACCTTCAATTTTTTTGTAGGATCGTCACGTTTTCTCGAACCCCCTCCCCCTACGCGTGACATAATTAATGGACCTTCCTTTCCAAAATTCTATTTTTTTTCAGATCTTTTGAATTCATATCTGTACTACACTCATAAAAGTTGGTACATACGTTATTCCTAAAGAAATTTCAGGTGACTCACAAGAACACGTATGTTTCACGTGTTATATTTTAGACTCAGTGGTGGTAAATTAATATTTTGCGCAAAATTATCGTTTCCAGTTGTTGAATAGTGAACATGAGTAATCGTATACAGGTACATTTCAAGCAAATGTGAATGGCTGAAAAAAATTCATTTCAAACAAAAAAAAACTTCATTTCAAATAATTAAACATTGTGTTTAACTACCAAGCCGCCAATTATTATAATTCAAACTGTTTGTTCATCTATACAAGCAATCATAAAAAACTGAACGACATTAATTTATTTTTCATTTTCGGACATTGCGTCCGATTTCCAGTTCGTTCTTGTGTGCCTTCCGTAGAAGTATTTAAAATGAAAAATGTAAAATTTCATCAAATAAAATGTAAAAGCGCAGTACTTTTTTTTTTAATTAATGAGAGGTATGGGGTTGACCAATACGCTGGGGTCGGTCCCATAATGCAGTACGCTTACTACCGCTACTCAGAATCTTTATCGAAGTGGACATTAGATAAACTTAACAGTGGAGTTGATATCACAGCAAAGTTTATGCTGGAACTGTTTCCGTCCATACGAATGGGATCGACCTCTTCCATCAACATTTCAGAACGAATGAAAAGCGTACCATGCAACACTTAATGTGCTATCTGAATTACGCATTTCTCGCTTCGTCTCATTCACTGCTGAAGCTAAGATGCAATTTGTTTTCCGATGCTTCAGAGTCAGAATACGGGGCATGCTGTTATGTTCGATCCGAGATTGGCAATCGTATCCTAGTACAACTACTGACGGGCAAGTTAACAGTTGCACCATTCCTACAAAGCACTACATCCCTCGACTAGAACTCCGCCCCACATCTAAAATCCCCCCCATACTATCTACAAGACCTTTCAAAATATAAAACACTCAATTAGGTTCACCGCTGATGTTTTCTTCTGGTCAGACTCCGTCACTGTACTACAATGACTTGATTCATCACCTAACCACCGGAAAACATTCGTCGTGAACCGAGTGTCAACGATCCGAATACGGAGGGACATTCCTTGAGATACGTTGCCGGTAGTAAAAATCCAGCTGAGGACCTGTCTCGTGGATTGTCACCTACCGAGCTTCACAATCAATCGTGATGGTGAAAAGGACCGCCACGATTATCACAGCCTTCAAATCACTGGCCACAAGCGAGAGCTCTTGAAGAAGAATCTATGTCAACCGCTGATGAAGTGCGCTAGGTCACACTAGTATGCCTCGCCCACAACAATGACCAGTTCGTTTATCGTTTGTTCTCCCGCTACTCTACGTACATTAAGCTTCGCTGAGTTATTGCCTACACACTTACATTTTTTTTACAGAAATCTGTAAAATTTTAGCGAATTCTCAACAGCTGAACATTCGGTAATCCGATTTAACGGAGTTCGGTGAAATTTTACAGTTATCTGTAAAAATGTTACCGAAATCCATTAAGGTGAAACTGGAGGGAGTCCTTTTTCCATATGATTTATAGGTTAGGTTAATTATCACTTCACGATTTTTGAGACCAAAAAACACAAACAAACCAAACAAACAACGCTGAAATTGCTAAAGAATGGATGCTCCAGGGGAGCAAACAACTCTTGAAAATTTCACGCCTAAAGTCCTAATAGTATTTGAGGTTGGTGCTCAGAAAACTTCGAAGTGATAGGGACTTGATCCAGTATGTCCTTAAATCGGATTACCGAACGTTCAGCTGTTGAGAGATCGGTAAAATTTTACAGATTTCTGCAAAAAAAAATCTGATTGTGTACTATGTCAAGTATATTCATGGAAATCCACCAAGTATGGAAGTTCACCGAAAGGTCAAACATTTTTCAAACAACTGCTGACCACACAGCCTCCGACCGTGTCTTGGACAGACTGTTTCAACAACAATGTTATTCAGAGCAATTATATGATCTCAGTAGTTCAACAAGCATGCAGACTCCCCCGCTAGAATGGTTGCATCTATTTATGAGCAATGACGGACTTATTCGAGACGGTAGTCGACTCTCCAACGCTAATATGACAGAAACAAGCAAGTACTCTTTAATACTGTCCCCCATTTATCGTTTGGCTCGTTTGCTTGCTGAACACTACAATACGACTCTCCTACACGCTGGACCTCAGCTGGCATTAGCAACTGCACGCCAGAAATACTGAATTATTGATACTTATCACCGTTGCATCAAATGTTTCCGCACCAAGCCGATTCGTCAAGCAAAGCACCGCTGATTTTTCAAGGTCTCGTGTCACACAAGTTCGTCCGTTTTCCATCAGTGGCGTATGCTGGTGTATGCTTCAGAACTAGGGCCGTTCATATCGAACTGGTATCTGACTTCTCCAAACCAGCATTGTTTTTCGCAATCTTTCGGTTTACCGCTCGTCGTAGTAACTTCCAGGAACTCCATTCTGACAATAGGACTGCTGTCCAGGGAGCAGCGAATTCACTCCATCGCATCTACGACCTCAACAGTGCTGACAGAGAGACAATATTTAGCTGGTGTACAGAACAAGAAAACCGGCGGACATTGATTCCCCCATGCGCTCCACACTACCACCCTTTACGAGAAATCGGTCAAATATCCCTCACCTGGGACGATATGGCAAAGCTTCTAGCACAAATTGAAAGGTGCCCGAATTCATGTCCACTAACCCCGGTTCCAACAGATTCTTTCGATCTGGAAGTACCAGGGCATTTTCTTGTTGGTTCAAACCTACAAGTAGTTCAGGAACATGTTATTTATAAAATGCCCGACAATCGTTTGGATCATTGGATAAGCTGTTGTGCACTGTATCTGGAAGATATAGTATCCAGAGTACCTCTCCAAGCTTCAAACACGAGCCAATAACGGTTGCAAGTCTCCGATGAGTTTAGAGTTGGGACAGATAGTGGTCTTTAATGATGATCAACTTTCGCTGGCACAGTGGCCAGATTCTATTGTATGGTTACATTACATTTAATAGTAAATCTATGAGAATTTTGTTTCGGGTCACTTTGTGTAAATTTTCAAATTGCTGACAATCGCTTGTTTCTCTAACACCGCATAGTTCCCTTTTTGGTCTGAGTGGTCTTGTCCGGTTTTGAACTACAACGAGTATATTTTCATCTAACAATTTATGTGCTCTCAGGTATTGTATTGGTCATATTTCCATGAGAAATTATCCAATTATGATGAAATTTTCACAAGTTATTCAAAGAATTAATAGCTTTAATTTGACAGAATCAGAATTGGTAAATAAATAGCTCAGTATGTAATCAGAAACAGAACTGTTTGGTTAATGTGCTCAGTTCGTCGAGGCGAAGCGAATGGTTTATGACACTCGGCCACACTCTGGGCCTTGGCCTCGAGTTTTCAAGCGATCTTAATACCCTTCTTTTGGTGTAAAAGGCCCTTTGTGGACTCTTTTTCTTATACACGGTAAGCTTCCATTACCCATTAATGGGTACGATTTAAATGGGTAGACGCAGTTTTACGGTTAAATGGGTAAAAATTTCCACAGGAAGGTGGGTAAAGGAAGCTTACCGTGTAGAGCCTACTTTCAGTAATATGTTGATCAGTGAGGTGACACGAAAATACACATTAACCAGATTGTACTACATTTCTTACACTACTAACACAACTAATAACTCCTATTTTGCCATGTGTGGAAAATTTAGCACGACGGGCATTGTGGCTACTCCGTTTTGTTTTCTAGACAATTCTGACACATTCTGTTTTGCTGCCTAGACATTTTCTGACAAATTCGGACAAACTTCGAAAGATCATAAGACAGGAGCAAACCTGAATTTCGCCTTTTTTACATATTTTTCCTACCCTCATTTGCCTGCCCCCTTGCCCCATTTATGGAAAACCCTCCCGGGTGAGTGTCTTTTGACGACTCATTTCATGAGAGCGATGAGAAAGAGAGGTGCTTTATGAGGATCCAAAGGTGTGGGAAAGCCGGCATATTAGGCTTTTTGACGTTTAATCACCTTTCTTTTTCTAGCACATGCAGAGGAATGATGGTTTGTTTTCCTCCAAAAGATGTTTCTTCTTACTTGCACTCTTTTGATCTAAATGGCGCTGTAGTGTGCGTGCGTTCAAGGTCATTAAGCCTAATATTAGAGTATTGGTCGCCTTCCAACTGGCATAAATAAGCTTATCACGTCTGGGTGTAGTGATGCGCCTTCTGGCATGTGGCAGTGCGTTTTGGGCGAAAACATAACACACAGCTGTCTTAAAAAAAATAAAAATGGTAAGTCAAATTTTAGGTTTTCTGTGGGAAAACAAACAATTTTAACACGAAGATATACAAGATAGTGTGAGTGCGTTAAACGTCACTAAGCTCAATACAATTGTGATGGAGTCACAAGTACAATTCTCGAATAATTCATAATGAGGGCTGAAAAGTCAACTGTAAACAATGACTTAAATCATCGATCTCTATCGAATCACAAGACTTCGACCATATCCAACTACGCCATGTGATAGAACACGTATTCTTCTACCAGACGCTGCATTCAGTTCACGAATTTTTATTTTTTAAATTTTTACAATTGGTTCTTAGGCCCTGATCATGAATTACTCGAAAATTTTGGAACCACCGGTTACACAATGTAAAAAATCCATCGAAGGTGTCAAATTTACCACGCGCGAAAAAACGACGAAATCGCAGTTGTTGAAAATTTGACTACGTGCATTTGTGGATTTTTTATTCTAATTCGTTTCATTTTCTCCTAAGCTTTGATTCTAAGTATTCTACAAAAAGCCCGGTAGAATTAGGCAGAAAAAATGTATGTTCTCCAAATATTTTGAAACTATCAATCGAATTCTTCGAAAATATCCTTTAATTTACTCTTAAGTTCTCAGCAGAATGAAAACTAAAACTTTTGGCCTTCTCCAAGGTTTAATTTCAATTCTAAGTTTCAATTCAATTAACCATAAAAACCAGACTAGATTAGTTTGTAATTAACTGTTCTCCTCAGTGCTCCCTCTGGTAGAGTTTCGTACGAAATATTATAAAAATCAATGAGAAAGATTTCATGTTTATTAAATTTCGAAAGTCGAAACACTGCCACGTAATTACAAGTTTCACTTTACTAGACTAGTAATATTGTTTTGCCGTGATTTTACTTTATCTGATATGTCAGATTTTGGTTTTCATTTACTTGTACTCACGAAAAAAAGCATCAAATTTCAATATTTTGATATGACTTTTTTTTTATTTGATTTGAAATTATTTTCAGGGAAATGAATTTATACAGTAATGGGATCATTATTTATCCTAAGGACTCAATCTTTATTTACACATACGCTTTATCTCGCATGAAAATTGCAACACATCTTTATTAACAGTAATAATTTACAGCATTGTGACTTTCTGGTGAATGTAAATGGCGATGAAAATGATTTGCCCCCAATGTGTTATGTTTAAGAAATCTTTTTATTTTTTTCTTATATTCCACATCCATTATCCAGTTGAGAGTAGTTGGATTTATTTTTGCCCCAAAAGATCGCGAGTTCTGCCCAACTTCCAGCCCAGCAGTAGGCAGTACTCGCGCTTGTACAGGCCATAAATAATGCTTTCCCTTAATCCTATTCACACTAGTGCTAACGGAGATGATAATATGTAGAAAACTTCCACTTTGTCAAATCTCGAACCAATCGACTTCGTCGCAACGAAGAGAAAAATGTATATCAGCCATTTCGTTCCAGTGTTCTTTTCAGTGTCGTCAATGTTTCTTTATCACTCATTTGTTTGATTTATGTGCCACGGTCAAACTTCCGGGATGGTGGTGAATTTAGCAGTTTGAAAAGATTCCGATTGTCCCGATTCGAAGCGGCCGTATCCAGCAGCAGCTGACCGATGTCATCTTCACTCGAGCTGCCTGCTCCGGCGGTTGCGGTTTCGAAAAGTGCAGCATTTCTCCTCAGTTGCCTTTGTCGCAACTGGTCCTCTCGGGATCGGAGTGCGTTGTGGTTTTCGAAGCTGGAATCTCCATTATTTTCATCGTCGTCCGTTTTCGAGGAACTGGAAAGAGTGTTTTAGGCAAAGAAAATTATTACTGCAATTATTTTGGATGAAATGCATGAGACGGATATGGAAGGAGAACGCGAAAGCGAATAGTATCAAATGGGCGAAAAATAGACTGGCAACATGTACTGTTACAAAAATATCGGAAATTTACTATCCAGCATTCCATAAGCTAATCTTACTCTGAGAAAAATTCTATCGTTATACCGGCAATTGAGCGTTTCCAGATGAAATCAGCCGGAAAAAGTCAAAATCTTGCACGACCCTCTCCGATTTGGATGAAACTTTGCACATGTCTTCGGAATTGGTGATGATGGATTTTCCGCGGGTTAAGGGAATTTTTTGACTCAAGACATTTTTTTCAAAAGGGCGTATGTGTTTTGTCATGCGTATTTTTCAAAAAATCATAACTCGAAAACCGTTGGTTGTAATAAAATTGCGTCTGAGAAGAAGTTGTAGTTAATTAATTTGACTTTATGAAAAAAATATGTACACTGTAAAAAAAAAATTTTTTTTCTTCAAAAAAATCAAAAATTAAACTTAAAAATCAATTAGCAAATCTGTCCAACGTACGATTTTTATAATTTTTTTCCAAAAAGACTTTAAGTCATAAGAAAAAGAATAAAAGTTGTTCTACGATGGAGCAACTTAAGATAAAAAAGTTCTTAGAAGTAAGAAAAATTCAAGTTTTTTCCAATTTGTTGTTTTTGCATAAATAACCATATTTTAATAATATAATACGATTTTTCTAGTGATTTTAAACAAAAATGCTCTTGGTGAGCAACATTCTATATGTACCCGTTTTCGAGATAATTTGAAAGTAATGTCGAAAAAATGGCTTTTTCCATGAAAATATCCCTTTTTCAAAAGTTAGTCGTGATTGTCCATCTTCAAAAGTATTTTTTTCAAATTGTACATAAAATTTTCAACAACTATCCTTTTGACACCAAGAAGATTGAACATCTTCTTAATTAACGAAATTAACGAATCTTAATTACCAAATAAAAATTTTGAGTTTTTTTTTTTGTTCATACATGATTTATTTATTTTTTCTACTATTTTTAAAAAAAAAATGTATTTACATTTTTACAAACACTATTTCCTAACATTCCTATAAATATTATGAAAACTCAGTATTTCGTCAGTTGAAAATATTTTCGCAGCGATTTTGTTATCTGCAACTGGAATGAAGGAGTGATATTTCTGTGTACCAGGAATCATTTTTGTTTGCTGATAACTACCACCCCATTCTGCAGCTCCCTCTTCATATTCTTCTTGTGAAACATAGCAAAATGATATTTTTGTGAAATTTTCTTGATTTCTCTTAATAGCCCAATCATACAAAGTTTTCGCACTTGTTATTGGATGTTCATGTTGTTTGGCCAAGCTTGCTCTTGTTGCCATTCGTTTTAATGTGCCGCCAATTGCATCACATGGTCCCTTACCATGTGAAGTTGCGAAAAAATGCCACTCAGAATCAATGTTGTATTTCTCTTTAAACTTGCAGAGGCTTGCAAATTTTTTTCTATTTTTGTATTGGGAAGCAGCCCCATCAGACATAAAAATGGCCTTTTTTATATTCATTAGTTGATTTAAATACGTTAGTAATTTAGAAATAAATACTTGTACCGCAATTGTATCATGTCTTAGAACTTCTGATATTACAACAAAACTTAGATTTTTAAGCATTCCTGACTCCATATAATAAATAACAAACGGATGAATTGTAGCCTGATCATTGTTCCAATGATGACTTTGAACAGCATCCTGAAGTACAAATGAATAATTCTCTGCAAAATCGCAAATAATAACTACTTCTCCTTCTTTTAATGAAGACTTTGTATCTTTTAAAAATTTAGATTGCTTTGTTTTTATATAATCATGAGTTAATAGTTTTTCTAATTTCTCGCTAAAATATTCAACAAATTCATCGACAGGTTTTAATAGCGTTTCTAAATTACATCTATCAGTTGTAATCCATTGTTCGAACGATATCTCAGACAAGTTATGTTTCTCAAGTTCTTTTAAAAATCTTATCTCAAATTCTGACAGCGTGGGACAATTTTCGCATTCACGGAGGTAACAATATTTTGATCTTGATGATGAATTACACAATAACTTCTCAAAATGTTGATTACAATCAGTGTTGAATGAATATTTTTTTAAACTGTGAAGCATTAAATCAATATTTTCGTGAATTGCGCAAACACAAACGTTGTGAGAACCTGAAGCATTTAGCAATTTACAATGTTTTGGTCGTAATGCTGCAAAAGTACTAAATCCAATTTTATGTTCACTGACTTCTTTAAATCGAGTGAAAGTTTCTCTAAGTGATGAAAGTAATAACCGTTTTTGAATTTGTTGACGCTTACCATTAGTGTTTACAGAGACATAATCTCTTTGTCCCGGCATGGCTCTGCTGATGTCGTCCTCGTCAAAAAATTGTATCACTTGATTCTTTATATCCGGATTCAAACGATTCCCCGATCTGTCGTTGGGGGTAGCCAATACTCCATTTTCGGCTGCCAATTCTTTTGCTTGTAATGCAAGGTATTTGTTTGTTTCAAATTTGCTCGTTATCTGCTGAATCGTCCACGAATTAGGCAAAACTGTTAATATACGTATTTTATCTATTCTCGAACAATCTGGTTCTATGAATTTTTCTTTCAATTTGGAAATAATTTCATCATATTCCACAACCTTTGTTTTCAATGTAGCTAACTCTTCGACTTCTTCTTGTGGTGGTAAGCTGAATAGATATTTTCTAATACCTGCTACAATTTCGGCAAATTTTTGCCGACGGTATTTATCGTTTTTAAATTCTCTAATGGATATCGGAGACACATTTATTCCTGCAATTCCATTATTGAATAACTCAATGTTGTGTATCCTGGAATAATCCGGTAGGTCACTGTCCTGAGAAGATGCCGAGGTAATTGAAGCTGCCGATGGTATTTCCTTCAAATCGTTCCGTGATGTGGTTGGTGCTTCGTCATGTCCACCGTTTTCTGGTTGCTCCACTCTTTCGACAGGATTACGACGATACGAATATAACCGACATGAATCACAAATTCTTAATGACGTGTCCAAATGGACCGTACACTGCATGGATAAAAGTTTTTCAATTAACTTGTCAGTTAAATTTCTAAGTTTAGGCGAACACCGTCTCCCGATTTCACGAAAAGGTTTACAACAATGCTTTGTTTCGAGTTCCATTTCAAATCGTTTTACACTTTACGCTACTTATGAAAGACACTGTTAAACTGATGTCATGACTTTGTAATGTAATCCTTTTTATACGTACTAGGTACGCACTTTAGGTACTTTTTTGAAATATTGGTATGTGCAGGGGTATGCATGTAAATTATATTTTCTGTCAACACCAAAGGGAATGCATGAATAGGTATAAATGGGCGTAACAATTGTATTCTTACTGGTATAAACAGTTTAACTAATTAAATACATTATGTTTCTACCTGAACAAAATACGCTTGTACACTAACATGAATACTAATTATTTTTGTTTCGGGTTAGGTTTTCATAATATACTGTAAGTAAAAGCAGCAAATTTTGTCGTGTTACCTACAGTAAATATCAGGAATCAGTTTGTCTAGTATTCTCGGTAATAAAAGGTATATTGTAGAAAATTTTATGTACAATTTGAAAAGAATACTTTTGCAGATGGACAATCACGACTAACATTTGAAAAAGGGATATTTTCATGGAAAAAGCCATTTTTTCGACATTAATTTCAAATTATCTCGAAAACGGATACATTTAGAATGTTGCTCACCAAGAGCATTTTTGTTTAAAATCACTAGAAAAATCGTATTATATTATTAAAATATGGTTATTTATGCAAAAACAACAAATTAGAAAAAAATTGAATTTTTCTTACTTCTAAGAACTTTTTTATCTTAAGTTGCTCCATCGTAGAACAACTTCTATTCTTCTTCTTATGACTCAAAGCCTTTTTGAAAAAAAAAATTATAAAAATCGTACGTTGGACAGATTTGCTAATTGATTTTTAAGTTTAATTTTTGATTTTTTTTTGAAGAAAAAAATTTTTTTTTTTTTTCAGTGTACATATTTTTTTCATAAAGTCAAATTAATTAACTACAACTTCTTCTCAGACGCAATTTTATTACAACCAACGGTTTTCGAGTTATGATTTTTTGAAAAATACGCATGACAAAACACATACGCCCTTTTGAAAAATTTGTCTTGAGTCAAAAAATTCCCTTAACCCGCGGAAAATCCATCGTCACCAATTCCGAAGACATGTGCAAAGTTTCATCCAAATCGGAGAGGGTCGAGTTCAGTCATTTGCTCATTTGGCAGAGAAATGCTCTATTCACTGAAACGTGTACAGTGAGAATGGTCGGTTACTCCCAGCCCCATTCAGTTGATTCATTGTGCAATTTCACTGATTCTGATCAATCACGGAATAGCAACCATTGATACGTGCAGTCAGTCAAGCTAAGCTAAGCTATGCTAAGATGATCTCATATTTATCTCTTAATAATTGATTATTAAATCCTCCGATCCTGAAGCAGATAATCTCGGTAATGAAGAAATTATAAATTACCGCCAAGAACCAAATCCCACATTCCCCCCGCCCCCACCCCGCCGCGCCGCGCCCGGCCCTCCCTGCCAACCAAAACCGATCCAAATAATATTTTCCATCCCGCTGCTCCTTCTTTAAACGGAAAGATCCTTCCTATCTTTTTTAATGTTAATAACCGGCATTATTCTATTGCAAAGGACTTTCTGGAGCAAATACCGCGGACCACATTTTCAGCAATGGGAATATAAGGTATTCATCCATTTCAAGATAAAGATGAATCGTGTGCTGTTTGTCGTTCGAGTTTCTGGGCCACTCTCGAGTCTTTTTAAATCTCGAAAGAGGGTAACGGCCCGTGTATAATGTAATCTACTACAAACGCAGCCAGTACGAGATTGGATCCAGGAAATAATTGGGTTAGATGCCGTTCAATTTTTTGTCAATATTGATGTTTGCAGCATATCAAAGACATTTTGCAAGCGTCAAAGCGGCTAGGCCTACTGCGTTGCATTAACCACCAAGATGATTCTGTAAAATGAGTTGGATTCAAAAGAAAAAAATTGAACCACAACGCACTCTAAAGATTCAGTTAGGGAACGAAGGATGCGTGGACATACCGTACCATACACTTCAAGTTATTTCAAGAAAAATGTTAATCAAAATTGACTTTTAAACAATACAATAATTCACAGTAATACTCGCTGTTGATGGTTTTATTCTTTTGGAGGTAGTCCATGAACGCCAACACCATTTCGTGAACTTTCTTGACATTGTCCTCTGAACCCGCATCGGAAGGCCTGCCGCTGCGGACTTGATCGGCAGTGGAGTTGCGGCCACCAAGAAACTCTCGAAACCAATATTTAACGGTGTAATCTGATGGAACATTTGCCCCATAATACTTATCCAACTTTTCTTTTGTTTTCTTCGCCGTTTTGCTTCTCAAAAATAATGTTTTATGAGAGAACGAAAGTAGTTTTTATCCATATTCAACATGATGCCAAACACGTCAACAACAATCAGCTGTCAAAACAAAACTAAGGGCAGTATCGCACTGAAATTTGCCGTGTATGCCTAAATATGAACGGACTACAAGGCACTATAACCTTTTTTGCAGTAGCATCGCATTTTGGCGGTCAAGGAGTTTACTTTTCACCCCACCTAGTATTTCTTTGTCGCGCTTTCCTCCCGTTTTGTTTCTTGTTTTGTTGCCGGTTCCTTGTCTTGCGTTTTCCTTATCATTATGTTATTTGTGGTTTTTTCGGTTTTGTTGTTTTTTTTTTTGTTGGTTTTGTTGTTTTTTTTGTTTTTTTTTTATTTTTTCTGTTTTTTATACTTTTTGTGTTCTGAGAGGCGTTTTGTTATCAGTCATAACCGGATTCATTGCAAAGAAAACAAAAAATGACTCCGATACTGACCATGCATCAGAACCCTAGTCATAACCAATTCAACCTATAAAACATTAAATAGAAAATAAGAATTCACATAAATGATGACTAACCATGTTTTCCTTATTCCAAGCTCATCTTCGGTGGCTCAATCCGAGTATTGTCACTTTTCACAAGACATAAAATGTAATAAGGACTAACATATGTTCCTTTGAATACAAAAACAAATATGTTCCCTAGTTTGAATTAATTCAGACTAGGGTTCGGAGGTAGATCTGATACCCCGTAACGCACCACGAAAAGGTGATCTACCAGCGTTATGGGTCAGCTTTGGCAGTTATCGTTGTGATATGTTCATTGAATTTGGCTTTAGAGTTAATCAACACACCAAGATCCCGATTATTTTTTTCCACAAGTTCTAAATTACCTGAATCCATTGTGTACGGGAAGTCGATTGGAGAGCGTTTATTTTGCACTATGTCACATTCAACTGCATACCTTTTTTTGTCGCATTGCTGGCGTCAAGCTTTTCCTGAAGTACACTGCAGTCCAGCGCTGAGAATACCGAGCGATAAATCTTAAGGTCATCTGCGTACATCAAACAATCACAACGAAGAAGACTACAGACGTCGTTGACGAGCAGTACGAAGATGAGCGCCGGACCGAGGTGGCTGCCTTGCGGCACACTAGAGATAATGTTAAACGTATTGGAACATGTATCCACGATTTTCATAAATCCCGAGGGTTTGGTCAAGTACGAATGCGTCCATTTGGTGATCCACTCCGGGAGGCCAATGCGTTTCATTTTCTCAACAGCAATCGAGTGTGGAACCTTGTCGAAGGCTTTGGAGAAATCAATAGAACCAGTGTCAACCTGTTGCCGCTTTTCGATTTTCCCAATTAATCCATTGACAAACGTCATCAAATTGGTAGTTGTCGACCACTTTTTCATGAATGCATGTTGTCTATCCGAACTCACATGCCGAACAGAGCGATAAAGATCTTAATGCAACATTTTCTCAAGAACTTTACCCAGGCATCGGACGATAGTTCTTGTGGGTATTACCGTTTTTTGTGGATTGGCGAAATTGCAGCTATCTTCCAAGCGTCCGGGGAAACGCTGTCAGATAATGACTTGTTGAAAATTAGCGACACAGAGAGCGAAAGTGAGGAGGCGCACTGTTTAAAGAACGCCGGAGGCAGGTGATATGGTCCTGCACCATTCGACGTGTCTACAATCGATAGTGCCGTAAGAACATCATTAATGGATACTTCAAGGTGAGGAAGATAGACGGAGCTCGAAAAATCAGGTGTTGTACATTCTGTAGCTATCTGCGTGTCACTTTAGACGCTACTGAAGAAGCCTGTAAATAAATTGGCGGAGTCACAAAGATTGTTGGCTTTCCGGTCACGATAAGGCATATCCAGCGGAGTTCCGTGATCATGCTTCCTGCTCTTGGCGTGTTTGAGATTGGCTTCCAGACGGGTTAGTTGTTAAATGCAGAGTTCCGCTGCTCGTTATAACCATTTTCCGCGTTCACAAGAGACTGTTTTTTTTCCGTCGACCGAAATATCTTTGTTATTGAAAACTCGCCTAACTCAATCCAAGAGGAAGAGTTCACGGAGGTTTACATGGGTAGCCTTTGTGCCACGTAAAATTAACGGAAGAAGCCATTGTTTACGTTTGTCAGTAAGGCCCTAATGTGAACTCTAATTTTTCTGACCAATATTAACTGACTCTCATTGTTTTGAAGTTTCAGAAGTAAGTATGTCCATATCTCAACTCTCTTTGGGTGGGGATTTGAGGCCCTGACAAGGGCCGTTTTTCGGTTGCCTAAGTTGAGAAGATGTGAATTTAACCTCCGAAACCCCTGTCGCGCTAATGAAAACTGTTTATTCCATTTCCACGCTGGTGTCTGGCGCAACAACTGAGGCCCGTCCCCTTTTGTAAAATTTGATTCGCATTGCCTTCGTCGATACTCCCTTTATGTCAAGCAAAGGTACCTGATGCCATTATATAAAACGGGCCCGGCATGGCGAGCAGCTATCAGTGATTCATATCAACTCTAAGCTGTAGTACTCTCTACTACGTAGCAACAGGAGGAAAGGTTAAGTTCCTCTCATTTCGCGCCGGATGGTAGTCGGTCCCAATAACCGTATGCTCTGGAAGGGCAACTATGCCGAGCGAGTTGGTGCCGGTGCCCCCGTCTACCTCGCTGTGGTGATGGAATACCTGACCGCTGACCAGAATCATCCCACGTCACCTGCAATCTGCAACGACGAGGCTGAATAAAATTCTCTCCGTTTTTACTAATTCATAGGATGGTGTTCTGCCAAATAATCCAGGCCGTCCTTCTGCCTAAGAAGATCGAGAAGAAAATTTCAATCGCGAACCATGTTCCCTCCGTCAACAACTAAAATCCGTCCTTTTCAGGACGATCAAATCAATTTGCCCATCTAAAGTGTATGTTTGATTGAAATTTCTCTTGAGCCCATCGAAATAGTATCCACATATAAATCCCAATTCGCCATTTAACACTAGCAAGCACATTGGACATTCAACAATCGAAATATTATGAACAGTCAACTCGAGCTGAAGTGCAACATGGCAGACCGACCATGTGTACACATATCTAGTGTAGTTAGGTTAGGTTCGTTGTAGTTCCTAGTAGTACATAGAGGATTAGTGGCAGATAGAAGATTAGGTTAGTTGTTGGCGGTGGCAAGCAAATTGCAGCCATTGGTTATGCAGTCGGTTGACCCAGCCAGTGGAGAATGCTTAGTCAGCCAGTTTTGTTTCTTTTTGAGATTTTTCTTTGGACTTTTGCTTGGACTGCACTCCATATTTTTCACTAGTTCGAATTTTACCTATTTCGTGAATAAAGTTGATTCTTGTAAATGAGTTCCTGATCAAATTTAAAGGCCATTTTAAGAGTTATAAAGAGTTGACTTCCATATTTTTTGTGGTGAGCTAATAGTTAAGCAACACACACGCACTAAAAGCTTTCATGGTTCTTTAGAGTGAATAAAATATAGAAGAAATTTATCAATTCGATGACATCAATTTCTTAACATCAACAAGGAGTCCTACGTCAACTTAGCAGTTATGTCATCGACATAACTCACCCTTTCGTTTTTTTTAAACCATGAACACAACACAGCATCAACAAACGGGAATCGTACAACTACGATAGGTAATCTAATATCGATGCACTTTTCTGCTGTTTTGAGTACATTCGCTGTTTGAACATATATTTTCGACATGGTTGATGCACAACTATTTTGACACAATATTCATTTTCAATTTTTTTTTAGGTGTACTGCTACATTCCTATGGAAATATTTTAAAATTAATTGTTGCAAAAAAACCTGTAAAAAGAAAGTAAATTTGAAGACAACTGTATAGTACAGGGCTTTCCAACCGGTGGTCCGCGACCCCCAGGGGGGTCGCGAGAGTCTTCTAGGGGGGTTGCGGGCGTCTGACCAGCGTGACAATTTTTATGCATACAGAATAATAAAAATAACTGATCCATAAAATAAAATGCAACCTACTTATAAAGTGCATGAATTTAAAGAATAAACGAGTATATTTTGGTCTTCGTGCGTCTTATAATTCGTTCGAGTAGAGCAGAGTAGTGGTGAACGGAAGGCAACGAAGGACAGTTGCTTCTTCCATTGTCTTTTTCTTGCTAGCACACGCGATTGAAGGGATTCATTTTTTACTTGCTCTTTCCTTCTTACTGAGATGTGAGTTGATGTATTAGTGTGCGTCCTGGTGCTTCGTTAAACGTGAAGAAAAACTAAATGAATGCGCAGTAGTAGTTGGCTCATTTGTTTTGTCTTCTTTTACAACTGAACTGGCCATTCACGCGTCGAGTCCCGAATCAATCAACCGACTAATTTGTTGCTTCCACATTTAGAATTTCGCTGAGATTTTGGTTTACTGCTGCAAACTAAATATTGTCAACTTGAATAGGAAAAGTATTCAATAAATTTAAAATAGTTACAGAAAAGAACAAGATTATGTTGTACTTTATAGACGGCCTCACCATGGAAAAGAAACGCAAGTATTCCGAGGATTATATGAAATTCGGTTTCACAACTATAATCGTTAATGGCGTCGATAAGCCACAGTGCGTGCTTTGTGGCGTTGTGTTGAGTGTTGAATCAATGAAGCCATCAAAATTGAAACGGCATTTGGATACCAAGCATGCCGAGCATAGTACTAAGGATGTGGACTTTTTTCGGCGTCATGAAGCTGGCTTGAAACAGCAGAGATTCGATGCCACTGGCACTGGCAGCATTCAACAACAAAACACAGCAGTAGTGCAGGCGTCATATGAGACAGCATTGGAAATAGCTAAAAACAAAAAACCTCATACGATTGGAGAAACTCTGATCAAACCTAGCATGCTGAAAATGGTGAATTTGGTTCTTGGGGAAGCAAGTGAAAAGAAAATGCGGCAAGTGTCATTATCAAACAACACTGTGCAAAGACGAATTGCCCATATGTCCGAAGACGTGAGAGAGCAAGTTCTGGAAGAAATAAAACAATCTCCTTTATTCGCAATTCAACTCGATGAATCCACGGACGTCAGTTCCTGTGCGCAGCTGTTGGTGTTTGTGAAGTACGTATGCTCTGCTGGCGATTGAAAGGAGGAGTTTCTTTTCTGTTGTGACTTGGAAACTACTAGCAAAAGTGATGATACCATGGCTAAAATCAAGGCGTTTTTTTTAATCTGGTGACTTGCTTGGCTCCTGCAGTGCTTGGCAAGAAATCTGGATTTCAGAAGAAGGTCAAGGAGCTTGCCCCACATACCGCAGGTGTCCATTGCATGATCCATCGATATGCTCTTGCCAGCAAGACGTTACCGGAAGGGTTATTGAATGTACTGGAATTGGTCATAAAGATTGTTTACTATGTTAAGTCTGGAGCCCTGAATACACGTTTATTCAAGGAACTCTGCAGGGAAATGAACTCAGATCATGAGGTTCCTCTTTTCTACACTTTTGTACGCTGGTTGTCGAAGGGTAATGTACTCAACCGTGTTTTCGAGTTGAAGGAAGAGATCCAAACCCAAGCTCAAGAGAAAAATGATTTCCTTGAACATTTTAATGAAGGAGACTATCAGAAGCGTCTCGCTTACTTAGCTGATGTTTTTGAGCATCTGAATTTGCAAACAATCCAATCTTGTTCACTTCCAAGATCATCTTCATGCATTCGCGGAAAAACTAAAAAATTGGCGCCGAAAAGTTAAGATGGGAAATGTTGCCATGTTTGATCGATTATATATTTATAACGATAAAGGAGCAAGCGAGCTGACTTCGGCTCTCCAAGCAGAAATTATTGCACATTTGGATTCACTGGAGCAGCAATTTAGGAAGTATTTCCCCGAGTTGAAGCAAGAAGTAGCTGCTTTAGTACGCAACCCGTTTTCATCTTCATTGGATGTGGCTAGCCTTCCAGATGAGATACAGGATGAATACTTGGACCTGAAAAACGATTCTTCGTCACGCGATTTGTTTCATGAAAAGGAACTGAGCCAGTTCTGGTGTGCTATGTATGGCTCGTACCCCAAAGTTTCCATGGAGGCATTGAAGATCCTAATCCCATTCGTGTCAACATACCTTTGTGAAAGCGGATTTTCAACTCTACTTCAAATCAAAACGAAGACAAGAAACTGACTGAACGTTGAAGATGACATGAGATTGGCGTTGTCTCAAACACAGCCCCGAATTTCACATCTAGTGTCCCAAATCCAGGCGCAGCAATCACACTGAGAGTGTTTTTCCCTGGTTATAACATAAAATGTCGTAATAAATCAAAAAGATCGTAAATTGATGTATTTCTTTATTTTTTATCGCAACATAATCACATTAGTTTTCCAAGGGGATTACTGATTCAAAAAGGGGGTCGCGAGCCCAAAAAGGTTGGGAACCACTGGTATAGTATAAGGAAAGTAAACTTGTTAAATTGATCCCATAACAGATTTGGAAGTAATCAGAATACCAGTTAAAAATAGTTTCCGAAAAGCCATGCAAATCTTCAAAAAAGAAAAAGAATATCGAATCCTTTCGAAGGAATAAAACATGTATTTTTATTTTATTTTGGGGGATTGCAACGGAAATCCGGAAAACTGCATTGGAACGAATTAACTTTCAACGATTCAATATTTTATTTTGCATTTTTGTAAAATTCAGACACATTTATTTTTTAGTTGCTTCATTCCAACGCCTGCCTCATTTTGAGTAAAACAACAAAAGCAATATAATTGACGCAATTTTTTTCAGCATACAAAAATGCATCAGTGTTAAATGAACCTTCATCTCTAAAGATATGTAGTAATTTCATCAACTCATTTGAATATACTTACTTATCATCATTCTCATTTGAAGATGACGAAGAGGATGTATCTGGACCAACTAGTTCCATTATGGAACCCGAAGGAACTTTGAACATTCGACCGATTGGTTGATAGTAGACACTGTTTGGAGCAGCATAGAGTGGCCTGAAAGAAGTAACAAAGACATATTTTATGTGTTCTTATTGAATTGGTCCTGCGCTTTTTACCCTTTGCCTCCGGGTGGTTTCATTCGTTCAATAGCGGGCCAGAGATCAGATGGGGTCATGGGTGGTGCTGGGATGGACCGTGCCATGGATCGGCCAGACGGTGGTCCCGATCGTTTTCCGTGCCCACCCCAACATGAATGGCCATAGCTGAGGCAGCCTCCTAAAGCGTAAAGGAAATGAATGAGTAGAAAAAAAAAACAACGTTAACCGTGTGATTACTCTCACTTTTATCGATGGTACACATATGGGAGGATTGTTGGATCGTTAGTCAATATAGTAAGAAATGGTGGTGTGGGATCTGCCGCAATTCCCAAATTAAATTTTATTTGGTTGAATAACCATTACGAGGAAGCAAGATCCGCATTTGAGTATTGGAATTGCTTAAACCTGTGACCAGATCATACTTCTGTTAACTGCTTTTATTTCAAATAAGAAGAGATTTAAACATGAAATTGAAGCGTTCTTATATCGCTTAAGAGTTGAATGAAGAAACGAAATAGAGGCTCTGACGATTATCTATTTATAACTTTTGGTTCGCAGGACGTAATTCACGTTTAACGATTAATTTCAAATGTATCAGATTTGATCTGCTTCGATAAGCAGGCTTTTTTACATGTTTTTATTAGACGTCCTTAACAGTTTTAAGCTGTACACAGATAAAAGTGTTCAAATAATCATCTATGTCCATGATTTTGAAAATAAAAATAAATTAGTACAAATGATTGATGAGGTGGAGGTCTCCAGCCTACGTCAGGATGAAATCTAAAGGCTAGGTAGTTTCCAGTCTGTTTGATTGATTAGAAACGGAGCCATTATCGATATAACTCTGAGTCTGAAAATACCATATAATTTGTAATCAGCCCTCTTTTTGTGAATGCATATGATGTTAATGAAAATTTAATATTTTAAATATTATTCCACTATGGTCGAAAACGCCTAGAAAATACGTTCTAGACAAAAATTGATAACTCGAAAATATTTAGCAAGTGAATTGATGTCTTTGGGAGCGTTAGTCAATACGAAAATCTGTTGGTGGTTAGAGGTGACTAGGGAGGTCCATTTTCAAAGATATTAAACAGAAATTACTTCTTATTATGATTATATTTATTTAATATCAAGGAACTTTTCTGAAGGAACAAACATCCGATACTTCGGTGAGCTCGTTCAATGGTGATTTTTTAAATTTAGTTAGGGTGGATTTAAACAACAGTTATTTGTCTTCAAATTCTTAATCAAAGGGTTTTTACTGAACACCGTTTTCAGATGCCTTTTAGAATATTTAATAATACATATTTTCATGGTTATAGACGGCAGTTATTTGGAAAAAAGGGGGAAAATATACATTTTTTCATGGCAGTAAACGGTAATAGTAGCAAATAAAAAAAAATGGAAAAATGGATTATTTCAAATCAATTGTCATGTTCCATCGGCTAAAGGGTGTATTCGTGGAAAATGGCACACACACACAAATGTTAATCAAAATTTGGCCTCTTATCGGGTTCTTATGAAACTAGTAGAAAATCAAGACTAACTAATATGCTATGATTTGTATTTATTTCACTCAACTTCTCTTCTCATTCCAAATGCTCGCACCTTTCTCTTAACTTCCTTTTTTCAGCATTTCAAGCTGCTTTCACAATTAGCTTATTGCTTGCTCTCAACTTAGTATTCTAAATGCACTTCCACAGTTATTAATTGAGAGCTTTCGATGCCAAGTACCATTTTTTCATTGGTATGATTGTGTGGTAAATACAATCATACCCTATGCCCAGGGAGTCGAGAAATTTTCCTTTACCTAAAATTACTAGACCAGACCGGAAATCGAACCCAGCCACCTCCAGCGTGGTGTTGCTTTGTAGCTGCGCCTTTACCGACTGAGCTAAGGGAGGACCTTTCTCTTAACTATATCCATTAAAATTTCCCCAACAGCTTTCCCCATCTGTTTTATCACTTTCATCCTTTCCATCCAGTTCTAGCTCATTTTTGATTTTTTATTTGGTATTCTTCCGAAGGCCTATCATGAGTAACAAATTTATGTTTAAGGTACACTTGAAGAAGTTTTCAAGACTCATTTGATAAAACAACGCATAAAACTAGATATTCCACATAACATCGATAAAATAGCCATAAAACCCTCATAAGGGAAGGTCCATTAATTATGTCACCCAGTAGGGGGGGAGGGGGGCTTCGAGAAAACGTGACGATCCATACAAAAAAATTGAAGGTCCATACAAAAAACGTGACATGGGGGGGGGGGGTGTTACTAAAAGTCAATTTTTGCGTGACGTAATTAATGGACGTTCCCTAAGTTCAAAAAGGCCCATACTACAGGAGGTTCTCAAGACTTTTTCCAGAGGTTGACTTGAAACTTGATAGGTTTATCGGTACATACTTGTAATGACATTCAAGACATGCTTAAAACTATGATAAAACTACCACAAGTTTTGATAGTTTTATGATTTTCCTCTTTAAGAACACTTCTAGTCCGTCACAAATATGTTTTGAAGATTCCATTTTTAGATTCGTTCTGCTGAATGGGTACTTTTTTTTATAGTTGATTGGACGCTATTGAAGAAAAAAAAAATATCGATATACGTATGATATTTCTTTTCCAGAGTGGATACACATGTAAATTAATTGTAAAATTTGCCATAAATGCATGTGTTTTTTGCTTGCAATTGATAAATTTTACAAGTGACATTCAGTTTATTAGTGTTTTATAACATAAAAGTTAGAAAATTTTAATGCGCCACTGAATTATTGCTAGAACATTGATTTATTTAATAAATAAAAAACACTTGAAAATTCAACAATCAGGTGACAAGGCTGATCATTTTTAAGATCTTGAATAAATTGTGTCTACAATCCTTTTTAAGTTTTAAAATGTATTTTAAACAGTATTGTTTGTTCGTAGCATTGGAAAAACGAGTGTTTTGTTGCATACATATGTAAATGGCTGCAATTCCGAGGGAATGCAGAATAACCACGCTCGCCATTTTCTCATTGGTTTTATCTAAAACTACCTTAAAACGCAAATAAAACTAATATTTCTTGAACAAGACTAACAAGATTTTTTTAAGACCGCGATAAGTTCATCTTTATTTGTTCTATTCTTGAAAAAGATGAACGCTTGAATAAAACTTGTTTGAATTGCTCAAGGCAAACAAGCGGGTAAGATAGCCATAAAACCAGTGTGGAGAAGGCACATCATAAACAAAGAAAATGTGAACGTCTAAATCTGTGAACGTCTGAAGTGCCTATTTGTTGTTTTTAGTCATAAATAATTGTTGTTTTTAGTCATAATTGTTGTTTTTAGTCATAATTACAGCTTATAATTTATTGTTTATACTCACCAGCGGAAGTCGATAAGAAACAAACAAAAAAAAAAACCCCTAACTTGAATATGCTACCAATGGTTTTGGGAAGAATAACAGATAATAATATTGCGTCGACGGCTGAAACATCAGTTGAGCGAAAAATTATATTTCTCTTGATCTATGCGCTAGACTTAACGTCGGAAGAAGTGCGCTGTGTAGTGGTTTACTGAGCGATTCCAGCGCACTACTTCCGACTTTAGATTTAACGTATAGATCATGAGAAAAATCGATTTTCGCTCAGATGATATATCAATTTTTACTTGCAACGAGTATAATTATTGTGTAGCCTATTGGGAACTGAAATGCACGACTTGGGAGAATTTGACATTGACATAACATTTTACTATCGTAGTGCTCGTTAAACCTTACGTCGAAAGTACTGCGCTATATTTCCACGGTGGTGCGCCATATAACGAACTACATGGGACGTTAGGTTTAACTTGCACAACTGGCATAAAATCATTTATCATGAGTTTTGCATTTCGGTTTTCAACTGGCGACACATTGCACCATTTAATTTGATTCGTTACAAAAAATAACGGACGTATAACGCATAGGCCCTTCTGATAAGTTAGTCTCAGTAAGCTGCAATTCCAATGGAATCCTGCGATGGCCAAAAAAACATTTGTCGTTTGTGGCTGAGATTAAGGAGTATTCAATATATTGGATAGGTTTTTATTGAATTTCCGCTTGAACGATCCACTATTTCATAATTTCTTCCACCTATGGGCGTCCATTATGACAGTTTGTTTATTTTTCACATAAAGGGTGTCCACGATGAAATTGCCACACACAAAATTGATTCGCAAAATTCGAGTTTTCATCCGATTGCCATCAAATTTTCAGGAATTGAGAAATAACTATTAAACTTCATTTTACCATTGTACTCGTATTTTATTTACAGTCCATACGCAAATGCCCGCTCCTTGGCCTTAACCCCGGCCATAAGATTCTGCACAACCTATGAATCAACCGTTTTTTGCATGTAAACCCATACTTTCTTCAGTTCCTCGACTGTCTTCACTACCTTAGGTCGTTTAATAAGGTGCTGCTTCATAATCGCCCAGTACTTCTCGATGGGGCGGAGCTCCGGAGTGTTGGGAGGGTTGAACATTTTCGGCATGAAATTGACCTTATTGTCCGCATACCACTTCAGCACGTCCTTGGAGTAGTGGCATGAGGCCAAATCCGGCCAGAAGATTGTTGGGACGTTGTAAGCCTTCCGGAGGGGAAGCAGCCGCTTCTGGAGGCACTCTTTTATGTACACCTGTCCGTTCATCGTGTCCTGGGTCACGAAAGGTGCACTCCGCTTCCCGCACGTGCAGATGGCTTGCCAAACCAGGAATTTCTTCGCAAATTTGGACATCTTCTGAGTGCGGACATGCTCCGGAACGCTGAACTTATCCTTGGCCGTGAAAAACAGGTTGCCGGGGATCTGTTTGAAGTCGGCCTTCACATATGTTTCGTCGTCCATGATGCAGCATTCAACTTTCGTCAGCATGTTGAGGTACAACTTCCTGGCACGGGTTTTGGCGGACTTGTTCTGCTTCTCGTCGCGATTAGGGGCCTTTTGTACCTTGAACGTTCGAAGCCCAGCCATAGTTTTGGCCTTCTGGACAAAACTTCGGCTTAGGTGCAGCTTCTTAGCCACATCCCGAACGGAGGCGTTCGGATTTCGGTTGAAGGCCCCAACTACGCGGTTGTGATTTTTGGTGTTGTACGGAATACTTTTTCCTTCACTTCTGGGCTTCCGATCGGTGGTCAACCGTTCCTCGAACCGCTTAATCACTCGCGACACCGTGGAATTCGCGATTCCCAACGTTTTAGCGATGAAACGATGCGAGAGATCCTTGTTCTCGTGATGAATGCGCAAGATTTTATCCCGCACGAGCTGTTCTTTCGACTCCGTTGCCGCGAGTTTTGATCACAGGACTTTAAAACTTGCAGGATGTAAATAATGCACTATGAACTAAATCCACCCAAATTTTCATTAAATTCTACCCAACGGTTAAAAAGTTAGAGCAATTTCATAGTGTGGCAATTTCATCGTGGACACCCTTTAGTCCCAGTTCCCAAAACAGCTAGGTTGCCCACACCCCTCCACAAAAAACAAAAAATTTTTCAATATTTTGTTAGTTTTAGAAAGTTGCGCAACGATCTTAGAGGAGAAACCAACATTTTTATAATAATTAAAAAGTAAAAAAAAAATTAATGAAGTTATTTTAAGGAGGTTTCTTCAAGTGTTTTTTAAAAACCCGAAAAAATTTTAAAAATTTTAAAACCCCCTAAACAGAAAAATGCTTTGATAAAACCAAACAATCCCCATAATACTTTGATAAAACTACCACCAAACCCGAAAAAACCCAATTTACATTTAAATTTTTTTTTGGGATTTTTATTATCCCCCAAAATTTCAATCTGATGAAGTTCCAATGGATTTGGAGGATTCATGTTTTTTGGTATAGAAAGTACATTATTGACTTCGGCACGATCAGGGCAAAATTGAGAAGAACCCTTGAGATTCTTCAGGAATGGCAAGAGTTGCTTTTGAAGACACTCTTGCTTATATATTTCACAATTTATCGTTCCAGAAGTGATGAAAGGAGCGCTCACTTGGCCGCGACCGCAAATCGCCTTTCAGATTATGAATTTATTGGCAAATTTTGACATTTCCTTCTTGCAAACATGCTCGGGAACATCGAATATTCCTGTCCGAATGGTTGGTGGGAGTCCACCATAGATGTCATCGTCCATAACGAAGCGCGATTGGCGGATTAGCGAGCAACTGAGTGTAGAGCTTCTGCGAAGTTTTAGCAGGGACTTTTTACTTCTTTTGTTCTTATCACACGGGACACGGTGGCATGGGCGATACCAAGTTTCTTAGCGATCCATATCTTATGGGATTCGGCTTCATAGCATTCGAGTCTTTTTTCAATATATGGACGTACCTCACGGTTTTATGAATTTTACTGAAGCCCTTTGACGCTCCTACAGTAAAAGAAAATTTCGGTTATTTACTTTTTTGGAATGTTTTAACAGCAGTTTGTTTTGAAATGTTTATTTCTTCTTCAGCGCTGTCACCATTCATATTGTTTTAAGAAAGTTATAGTTAATGCAAGCCGTGAACGGAACACCCATGTCAAAAATCCGACGTGGTCAGGTTAAAAAATCGCGAAGTCGTTGAAATTTGCTAAATCGACCGTTTGCAGCGTTCTCAAATTTGTTCGTGATCTGCACCCTATGCACTCTATCGATCGGTAGAAACTAAGTGTCGGAAGTTGCATTTGAAGGTGTTGTGAACGATAAGGGCTAACCCAAGGTTGCCAGATATTATGATATCACCAAGAAATTCAATGCCAGCCAAAGTACAGTCAGAACGATTCGTCTGCGAGAAGGATGGTGATCTGTTCGGGCCAGTCAGCAATCAAATAGGACACTGAAGCAAAATCTACTGACCAAAAGATGTACATTACAATGAGGTATTGATGACGAAAAGTGAATACCCCTAGTAAGTTCAAATAAGTTTTTGCCGATAAATTTTACAAGAAAACTTATGATCTGGCAAGCTATTTGCAGTTTCGGACAATAAACTCCGGTTTTCGCGACAAACAAGACTATGGATTCCAAAATGTACAAGCAGGAGTGTCTGAAAAAATAAAAACGTATTCCTCTGTACAGTAAAACTCACAATGGACCAATAAAGCTTTGGCCTGATTTGAAAAACTGCCTCTAAAGCGGAGAAGTACTATAGTGGCATCGAGACAACGGGGTGGATTTCTTCGAAAAGGACATCAATCCACCCAACTGCCCGCAATTTCGCCCAGTTGAGAAGTATTGGGCAATTGTCAAACAGAACTTGAACAAGAGTGGAAAGGTGAGTCCGGATGCAACATCAGAGATGAAAAGATGGCGGAATAAAATGGCCGCTCGGGTTAGCCTACAGAGGGTCAACAATATGATGAGCGGAATCATCAGAATATTTTTTCGCTATTTTTTCTTTGAAGTGACCTTCATTTTGAGTACTCATCATTTTTATTTCATTAACATGTTTTTTGTGTTCAGATATTAAATAGCTCAAGTTTTATTCTTTAAATCAATTTTAATATGTTTCAAATGAGTTTTGGAGTAAGTAATAATATGATCAATTTAGATATGAGGTACGATTTTCAGTTATTGTTAAAATTCATATTTTATTATTTCTCAATTATATATAGACATTTACAATTAGAATAATTTGGGTACTTATTAGGAAGTTAGATGAATTTCAATACCTGATTTTTCGATTATTTTATTACTGTTATTTCATTGTTAAATTACTATTCTACTATATTTCCTATCGAAAACTGTACAGAATAGATTGTATAGAATTGTATAGATTGTGTTTTTTTTTCTTTAGCATTTCAAGCTTATTGCTTTCACAGTTAGCTTATTGCTTGCTCTCAACTTAGTGTTCTAAATGCACTTCCAGGGTGTCGAGAAATTTTCCTTTTCGAAAAATTCCTAGACCATACCAGGAATCGAGCCCAGCCACCTCCAGCAAGGTGTTGCTTTGTAGCTGCGCCTTTACCGACTGAGCTAAGGGAGGACCCGAGGAGATTGTGGTCGAATGCAAATAAAAATGTGCCAATAACGTTGATAGATCACGTTCTCGTGGGGTGTTTTTGGTTACCAGATCCACCATCAAACCCTAGCTCAAATTATTTCAAGCTAGGAACTTGTAGTTGTTTGTAGTAAAAGAAATATGAGTTGTTATTCGTCCTTGTGCATTTTTTTTTTCTATTTCATGTTTTATTGTTTAAAGCGCTTTGCGATTTCATCGTCGAGCAAGATCACTCAGTCCGGTTGAGGAGAATACATCATGAATCAATTAAGTCACAAGTAAGATGCTGTTACCATTGTTGACCGTTGTGCTCTGCTTGGGCTAACTCTTGCCGTAGTCGGAAGCACACATAGCGGCACGTACGTAATTTGTCTGAAAAGGCACCGAAAATATAGGGATTAAGTCCATAGATTCTGCAAAACTTTGCAGAATCACCAGCATTTATCAAAAACTTATCGGAGGTCATCGACACGTTTGATTATATTGGGAACAGGACAGGGATTGACAATGTTAAAAATGAACCTTTGACATTCTGTTAACAGTTATAACAGCTGTATCAGCATGCACCCTTATTTTTATGCCTAAAGTGCCGTACCAGAGATCTTTTTTCCTCACAGAAAAAAAACTGAATATTCATTGTGATGTAAATATTGATGAGTGTAAAACATTATTTCATTCTACATGAAACCGCAACTTGAAAGAAATAAATCTATGAAAGCTGGGCTTTTACATACAATATTTTACAACTTTTGAAAAATCTGTTGGGGGCGACCCCGGCGTAGTGGTTAACATCCATACCTCTCACACCAAAGTCACGAGTTCTAATCTCACCCCCGGAAAAGTTACGAAAAAACACCCAAAGCGGTGTTTGAGTGACTACGACGGGAGATGAACCAGCCCTAGGCTGAAAATCTCGATAATACAGAAACAAAAAAAAAATGAAAAATCTCAGAACTTTACACGCTTTATAATGCAAAATTTTAGGTTATGTAACACTCCATTTAAGTGCATGATTTTGAACAGAAATGCACACAAGTTTTTCGAGCTGTGTAATTAGATTTCCATGTTCTTTTGGATGCCATCAAACGGAACCAGTACCTGAAGTTCGGAGAGTTATTTTTTACACCCGGAATTGGAATCGATTCCCGAGTATCTGGTAGTGGTCAAGTCCGCTTTTTGGTTCATGGACTGATGCTTTCATAGTTTTGGGTGAAAAATCCTGAATTTCGAGCCATTGCACTATGGTTATTATTTATTTTATTTACATGGCATAACGTCACAATACTATAACATACACTGATGCACAATATCCCTCCATAATGCCCGATTCGTGGCTGCTCCTCTCCAATCCCTTGGGTACCTTGTACCCCCTAGGTCTTGCTCCACCTGGTCTGACCATCTTGCTCGTTGCGCCCTACGTCGTCTTGTACCAACCGGATTCCCGTCGAACACAATTTTTGCAGGATAGTTGCCCGGCATTCGGCACTATGGTACGAATAGTCAAATTTCACGACAAAAATCGAAAACTCAAAAACCCTTAACTTTAGACACATGATGTCTTTGGAAGATTTAACCTTAAAACCTTGCTCTAATTTTTTTTATTTCAGTTTGAACTTGAAAATTTTGTTAGAAGGATTTTTACGGCATAAAAAGATGCACATTTTGAAGATACAAGATGGTTGCTATTAATTGTATTAAAAAAGTTGTCAAAAATACGTTTTTTCAAGATATCTCACTCACTTATTTGCAAATATTTGCAAACACAGAATACGTGAACTGAAAGTTAAAACTTCCATCTACAAGACCTATGCTAAATCATTTGCCCCCTTTTGTCCCCTTGTGGAGTAAAACTCATTTTAAAATTGGTAGTTTTGCATTTTTTCTGTATAACTTTCGATCAGCAGCTTCAACAATTATCATCAAAGAGCGTAACAACGAGAGATTTTTATGAAAATGTTAATATATTTTTATGTTAACCCATCTCCATTTATTTATTAACATTTATATCACAGACAAACAGACAAAACTCATTCAAAATTTTTCACTATAAATCATCGTCACTAATACACCTGCGCCATCTTTTGAGCACACTGTAATGAGTGATAAAACTGAACAGACTGGGGGTAGTGTGCTAACGTTAAACGTAAGGGAATCAACTATGTGCGCCATCTGTGGTTGGTAGTAGCAACTAAGAAACATGTGAATTGACCGCTTAAGGCGTAATCGTTGAAGAAACTGCAAGAGTTATGTCTGTTTGTCTGTGTTGACATATTTACATTTGTTTATTTACATTTATTTATTTAGCTTTATCACCCATCACAGTGTGCTCCACAGAAGGCGCAGGTGTGTTAGTGACGATGATTTGTAGTTCAAAATTTTCAATGTTTGTTTGTCTGTGATATAAATGTTAATAAATAAATGGAGATGGGTTAACATAAAAATTTCAACATTTTCACAAAAATCTCTCATTTTTACGCTTGTTGAGGTGCGTCATTGTCGTCCCCTCACAAACTACAACCCTGTATAGATCCCGAATAAAGGTCCATTATCTTCGCAAGCCATCACTTCCCAAGCCGAGAGCCGTGAGCGAGATTGTCAGGGAGATCATGAGAGCCATCGATGACGTCACCTGCCTTACGGTGACAGTGGTGATTATGCCGATCGGAGACAAGGGAGTTATCTGAAGGTGATGAGAGAGCAGGATCTCATTCTCACTATCGACGATATCCACGAACATCGATCGCCGGTGTGACGGTGATCAATATCATCATATCGCACCAGTCCCAACTCGACCCGTTACCGAATCGCCAGCACATTGGTGGAGGGCTTCGCATGGCCCGTGCTATTTTTAAATTGTTTAGAATAGTTGTTTCGATGTTAGGATTAAGTAGAAAATAAATGTAAAAGGTGTAGTTTTGTGTATACTGTAAATAGATTGTTTTATCCGCGAGTGTGTGTCAATTTATTCAAATGAGGAATGGCCCGCCGAATTCTCTGGTAAAGGACACTCCAACGACCCATCAACCAACCAAACCCGGTCGAGTGTTGAGGAGCCACTCAGGATCGAAGGAACCCGGTTCCCCAACATTTTTGGTCCTTCGAACCGGATCGGTTGGACCACGGAAGGATAAGTTGGACCACGGATGGTTTGTAACTAGCAGCTAAATTGCTAGTAGCCACAATACGCTTGGATTGCGCCATCATTAACGGCCCACACAAAGAGACGATCGCCATACAATTGTAGGATACAATTGCTACATCGCCATCACACTTTCGGAACAGAATAGAACAACAATTACACTACTGGACATTGTTTGGATTTTGCGCTTTATCCAAGGCGACTTGGCTTCGGTTTAGGACATTCATCGGTTGAACCTTTTGTGTTGGTAAGTTGGAACCACTCTATATGTCCTGCCGAAGCTTGGACTAAACAATCATTACTAACTGGCGCTTTATCGTAACCCCTGCATGTGCACCTGCCTGCGAGTGATTGTGATCGATGAAATCTACGAGGACGTCTGGAGGAATTCGCATGATCGACAAACGTGCTGATGCTGGATATTGCAGTGTGGATTCCAGTTTTGACTGCTTGGAACAACACCTACTATTGGCACCGTGACGGAATGGTAATTGGCACTGCTTCCTCTACACCCATTCATTTGGATTCCATCCCGCTACGACAATTGACGACCCGTTTGAATTGCATCAATTATTAAACACCTGTGTGATTCCCAAGGACGTGTGGATACTTGCAAAGAAACAGAAGAGGCCGCGCCATCAGTTATCTGCCTAGGTGAGTCCTTCAGAGCGTATATGTCACCGAAGCGGGACATCAGTGAAATACACCTTTTTAAATAATTGAAATCCTCTTCGACAAATCATTTTCAACGATTCCCTGAGTGCACTTGGTGCCATACTCTTACCATTTGGGTCTGATTTCGAATGTCGCACGATTTGGGCTTTGCTTAGCTGATTGTTTCTCCAGGTGAGTCACAACGGTATATGCCCAGTCGAAGCATACATTTTGGATATTACATCCTGGTTTTCTCCTCTCTTTGGATTCCCCGCCTTATCATTGACTGACGTTGACGTTGAGCCTTGCTGTCGATACCCATTGAACTGCACAATTTGGATTGTGAATTATATATGGACTTAGGTGCTGCCATTGTTTTTTTATTCTACCGCAAGACTTCGGCAAGTTAACGGCATTCCGAATAACAACAATCGTTTGCTGGATCTATGCTTCATTACTGAAGAACTGGGTCAAAGATGTTCTGTCATTCAAGCTCCAGCACCACTTGTCAAAAGCTGCAGAAACCATTCCCCTCTGCTACTGACGCTGGAATTAAATCCTGAGTACAGCTTCCATGACAACTTCGAAAATGTTTATTATGACTTCAACCATGCTGACTACGAGGGAATGAACAACTTTCTCGCCGACGTGGACTGGAACACGACTCTTGCAAACGGGGATGCAAATTTTGCTGCTTCGACTATGTGCTGTATTTTGCTTTACGCCGTCGATCAATTCGTGCCTAAGAAAATCAACCGTAAGCCTCCCAAACCTGCCTGGTCAAATTCTGACCTCAAACACTTGAAACGAGTTAAAAGGGCTGCTTTGAGGAAACACAGCAGATATCGCACCGATTCCACGAGGGCAAACTACGCTCGCGCCAACGACGATTACAAATATCTCAATAACAGCTTGTACAACGCCCATCAGTTTCAATTGCAGAGTCGTCTCAAAACGAACCCGAAAAGCTTCTGGCGGTTTGTGAACGAACAACGGAAAGAAACCGGCTTACCCTCTACTATGACTGATGGCACTCTTGAAGCTGACACTATCGTGGATATCGCCAGCTTGTTCCGTACGCAGTTCAGCAGTGTCTTCTGCGACGAAATTCTGGACGCCGAGAGCCTCGAATCGGCTACTAGCAATGTTCCCCGCATGTCTGTATTTGGCTCTGCTTTCACTATTCATAGTGATATGGTGATTTCAGCCGGTAAGCAGATGAAAACTTCAACTGGATGCGGTCCTGACGGTATTCCTTCAATTGTCCTGAAGCGTTGCCTAAACACGCTTGCTGCGCCCCTAGCTACGGTGTTCAATTTGTCTGTAACTTCCGGTGAGTTTCCTGAATGCTGGAAAGAGTCATTTGTATTCCCAATACACAAGAAGGGATGCAAACGGTCCGTCGCCAACTATCGTGGGATTGCTGCACTAAGCTCTGTATCCAAGCTATTTGAACTAATTGTTCTCCAAAGGCTGGTCAATGACTATTCACAGACCATTTCTCCAGACCAACACGGTTTTGTGCCCAAGCGCTCGACGGCGACCAATCTAACCGTATTTACATCGTTCATCATGCGCGAAATGGAACGCGGTCATCAAGTAGACGCTATTTACACAGATCTCTCTGCGGCCTTCGATAAAATGAACCATCAGATTGCCATTTCTAAATACGGCAATATGGGGGTTCACGATCAGTTGTTGAACTGGCTCCGTTCATACCTGACTGGTAGAACTATGTCCGTGAAGATTGCCGATTACGCCTCATCTAGCTTTCCGGTAGCATCCGGCGTTCCTCAAGGTAGCCACCTCGGCCCATTCCTTTTCCTGCTATATATGAACGACGTGAACTTGGTCCTCAAATGCCTGAAATTATCCTACGCGGATGACCTGAAGCTGTACTACGTTATAAAATGTCCGGAAGACGCCCACTTTCTTCAGCAGGAACTGCAAGTGTTCGATAACTGGTGCCGAATCAACAGAATGTCCTTAAATGTATCCAAATGCTCAACTATCTCCTTCGGCCGAAAACGTGCGATGTATCTTCACGACTACATCCTTCGAGGTACGCGCTTGAAACGAGAAACAACGGTCAAGGATCTGGGAGTAATGCTGGACTCCAAACTGTCGTTCAAGGTTCACATTTCGTATATTGTTTCCAAGGCCTCTTCGCAGCTAGGATTTATGTTCCGCTTCGCAAAAAACATCAAGGACGTTTACTGTCTGAAGGCATTATACTGCTCTTTGGTTCGCCCTTTCTTGGAATACTGTGCCATCGTTTGGTCCCCTTTCTACCAAAACGCAGTCCAGAGGATCGAAGCTGTTCAGCGAAGGTTTATACGCTTTGCTTTGCGACATCTTCGCTGGCAAGACCCTCGCAGATTGCCAAGTTATGAAAGTCGGTGCAAGCTCATCAACCTGGAACTGTTGGAAGGTAGGCGTATGGTAGCCAAAGCGTGTTTCATTGGTGATCTGCTTCAAGGAAATGTTGATTGTTCCGTTCTACTGGATCTCTTGACCATCAACACTCGACGACGAAATCTCCGTTTACAACAGTTCTTCGTGTTCCGGCACTCAAGGACCAACTACGGAAAACACGAACCTGTGCAAAGCATGTGCCGCGTTTTCAACAGCTGCTATAATGTGTTTGATTTTAATGTATCCCGTGATGTTAATAAGCGTTGTTTCCGTATATGTCTTTGTTAAGTTTTGTTAATTTTCGTATGTAATTTAATTTTTTAAAGGGTCATTGGGATGAACATTTTTATCTGTTGACGAAAATAAAAAAATAAAACTCACCGCCCCCCACCCCTCTCCCTCCCCCCTCTCTGTTGCCCCCCCCCCCCCCCCCCCCCATCCCAAACCCTTTTCCCCCTCACCCCCCCCCTTCCCCCCCCCCCCCCCCCCCTCCCTCCCCCCCCCACCCCCCCAAACACCCCCCCCACCAGCTCCCCTCCCCACCCCCCCCAACGGCCACCCGCACACCCCAAACCCCCCCCCCCCCACAAAACCCCCCAGACGGGGAGTTCAGTGATCGGTACTATGGGATTAAGTCCTTTCTAATGGACAAGATCAAGGAATTCCAGAGGCCTCAAGCACTGGAGCAGTCATTCCGAGCTGGTGAGGGGTCAATACCGAGTACCATGGACCACGTTCGCCTACCCCAGATAAAATTGCAGACGTTTAATGGAAGTGGAAAAATTCCATTACCTAAAGGGCTGCCTTCTAGGAGAACCAAAGAGCTTGATTGATGAACTTCCAATCACGAAGGCGAATTATCAGGTGGCCTGGGATATGTTATTGAAGCGATACAATAACAGTAAACAGTTACGCAAGCTACAGGTTCAAGCTCTCTTCAAGCTTCCAACACTTACCAAGGAGTCGGGAGCTGACTTGCACATCCTGGTTGAAGGCTTCGAGCGAGTTGTCCAAACACTCGATCGGGTTATCCAGCCGGTCGACTACAAGGATCTGCTGCTGGTGAATATCCTCACAGCGCGATTGGATCCAGTAACGCGTAGAGGTTGGGAGGAGGTATCATCAACGAAGCAACAGGATACCCTGGAGGATTTATGCGATTTCCTTCGTCGTAGAATACAGGTTTTGGATAGTCTACCAACAAAATCAATCGACACTAGGGGTGTCAGCCAGTCACAGCACCAACCGAAGTTGAAGACACACCTTACTAGGGCCAGCTACAGTACGATGCAGTCGTCAGAGAGGCGATGCGTAGCATGCAAGGAGAACCATTTTCTGTATCAGTGCACAACATTTCAGCAAATGGCGGCAGGTGACAGGGACGCGTTGCTGAAAACCCACGCTCTCTGCAGGAATTGTTTTAAAATGGGTCACATGTCCAAGGAATGCCAATCAAAATTCAATTGTCGAAATTGCAAGGGCCGTCACCACACTCTGGTTTGTTTTCGGTCGGAGAAGGATAGTTCTGCAAGGATCGCAGCGGTTGCTAGGGGTAACCATCCTTCAAATTCAAAGAAGTCTTCTGAAGTTAGTGAAACTTCTGGTTCGAGTTCCTCTCAGGTGGCCACCAGTATATCGGTTTCCGGTGCGGCCCAACAGTACTCTTCCCAAGTCTTGTTGGCAACTGCAGTTGTTGTCTTGGAGAATGACGAAGGTGGACGGTTTCCTGCTCGTGCTCTTTTGGATTCGGGTTCGGAGAGCAACTTCATCGTGGAGCGGCTGAGTCAGCGGATGAAGATCCACAGGGAAAAGGTAGACATTGCTGTGCGTGGAATCGGTCAGGCTGGGACCAAGGTTAGCCAAAAAATCCAAGCGGTCGTGCGTTCACGAGTTTCTGCATTCTCGCAATTGATGAGCTTTCTTGTTCTTCCCAACGTTACCGTAAATCTCCCAATTGCTTCAATTAACACGGATGGTTGGTCAATACCTACAGGGATCAATCTGGCTGATCCCGCTTTCTTTGAGTCCAGTAGAGTGGATATGGTGCTAGGTATCGAGTCATTTTTCGACTTTTTCGAAACAGGTCAAAGAATTGCCCTAGGCAATCAATTTCCGACGCTTAATGAATCGGTTTTCGGATGGGTGGTGTGTGGAGGTTCTAATGGAAATCAGGATATGCACATCACCTGCAACGCATCAACAACAGAGGATCTGGAATCTCTGGTTGCCCGGTTTTGGTCCAGTGAAGAGGTTGGATCGGTAAAGGTACTCTCACTAGAGGAAAAACGTTGCGAGGACCTATTCCAAAATACAGTCCAAAGGAATTCCGATGGTAGATACATCGTTACGCTTCCGAAAGAGGAAGATTGTGTAGCACGGCTAGGTGAGTCCAAGGAAATTGCAATTCGGCGTCTTCAGGGTACTGAACGCCGGCTAGGAAGTAATGCGAATCTCCACAAGAGTTATCACGAGTTCATGGGAGAATATGAATCTTTGGAACACATGGAGAAAATCGATACAGCGGTTTTAGGTTCAGAACAGCGGTGTTTCCTACCTCATCACCCTGTTTTCAAAGAGGACAGCACCACCACAAAGGTCAGGGTGGTGTTTGATGCATCCTGTGCGACGTCATCTGGCGTTTCACTCAACGACATATTGCTGGTAGGACCAGTAATACAGGAGGACCTAAGATCGATTATCTTAAGGAGTCGTACCAAACAGATCATGCTAGTCTCGGACGTCGAGAAGATGTTCCGGCAGTTGAGGATGAGGATGTGTTCATGACATAGTGGTCATTGTGAGACAAATGGCATTAATTCAAATAATCAGTCGCAACGCAAAACGTTTACAAACAATAACACTTATGACTCAGTTTTTGGTATTTTTGAATTTCAAATTATATCATAATTCATCGAAGGCATACAATAAAAATTTCCTAATCTTCGAAAATCGATGCCCAGTATCGTCTACTATATTGGTTTATTCTGCACCATATCATGTAGACAAGTGCGGCAATTGATATCTTCGAAGAAAGGACATTTGATTGAAGTGACACCAACTGGTGGATTAATGTTGGCTTTTAATTGATCATTTAAATATGTCTTTAAAACTTATTTTAACCCACTCAAATTGCTTCTCCGAACTATTTGATTCGCTATCTGTTACTGCTAATGGATAATAAACAAAGTGGTGTGTGTAGTGTTTAGCATACACAAGTGATGCATAATCTCTTCGATATTGACATGCAAAGTACATTAATTCATTTTGTCATCAACCCCTTTTCGCACTATCACTAGTCGACAGTAGGGTCGATGAATTCTGAAACGGTCTCGTCAGTTTACATTACGATTGACATTCGTTTGTAGAAAAACCGCAAACAACAAAAACATTCTCGTTACACATTTCCCATCACCATCAAAGTAGCATATGAAGGATAACTACATATCTCCCAACAAACGAACAGATGATAATTTCCCGCGACTCTTATCGTTGCTGTGAATGAATCAAGCTTGGCGCCGGCTAAGTCTCTGTCCGTTGCGGTAGTTGACGGTTTTATGGATTCATACGTACGGTAGTTGACTGTCAAATGGTTGCATCCAAAGGACACCGGTTGTTGATTGCAAGTTAATTGCAAGAATTGCTCCCACTTTGGTCGTGCATGCTCTAGAGAGGCTATAAATAAAACTTCTGCATAAAGATTGGGACCGTGGCGCCAGAGAGAAGGATATGCCTATTGAAATTATTCGCAAAATTGTGTATTGATTTCTCGCCAACGATAGATGATGAGTGATTGAATGGATGTCTTTCATTGATCATACATTCCAAATTAGGTAAGCTTGTAGTCGCACGCATTTTCGTTAGATTACGAACGTTGATATCACGTTCGTTAAAGCAGTGCGCTGTTTATATTCAGAGTCGTGGGGTGTCTTTTCTTTTTGGATGGACAGCTTGAAAGGAAATTTCTGTTTTTTTTTTCATTGAGGTGTGTCTCAGTTTGCTTCGACCACGTGACGTGTTTGCATCCGGTTTCACTTGGTAGTTCTGATCTATGAACATGAGCTCATAGATCATGTTTTACCAGACGTTAGTGTTTCGGTTGAAAGCTGTCTTTAGGGCTAACCAAGGGCGGAACTAGTTTTGAACCTTTTAAATTTAAAATCATTAACCCATAAATTTATGGTTTTTGGTGGATTTTTAGGTTCTAATAGTTTTAGTATTGACCCGGCTTTACTTTACGTTTTCAACAATCTACTCTGTTGATTAGAATGAAAATAAAAACCAGCGATACGCAACACACTACTCGGAGGAAATCGGTAGGAACAACATTGCAATGTCCCCTACGTGGATATTATTCTTTCTCATCCTCGTGGTGTGGATAAGCTCAAAGCATTCCTCCACAGTTTTTCCCACTTTACATACTGCCACCGCATCTACCGATTATGTATGGAAATAAACAGATTCGTAAAAGGAATACACCTACAGGCAGTTTTCTTCATAAATCTATTGCACGAGTCACAAAGCGAGCCCATGTTGACTCCATTCGCTACCGAATACATAACCGTCACTAACCAACGGGGATGCGTGGGGGGGGGTGAAATAATGCAATATATGTGAATTTACCTTAAAAGAATCAACCTTCTTAACACTAGTTCTTCACATACAATCCGGGTAAGTCGATTTGATTTGAATCAGATTAAAATCAGAATATTTTCTCGACCGCCTTGAGCCTGGTTTTACTTTGTATAGTCGCGTGTAGTCTTGTAGATTCTGGGAGACCCTTATCAAGTAGATCTAAAATCATACGTCACGTTCATGAAAATAAGGGCTATATCTAACCAACAAAGCAACAACATACATTGTAAGAACACTCAGCCACATTATTGTCACGTTATCGGAAAACATACTTTATGAATCGTAATAACTAGATGCAATTCTTCTGGAGTAACATTTCGAAAAGCCTTTGCTATAGGATAGAATAAAATTGGCTATGCAGCGCGGTGTTTTAAACTAATTTAAACTGGGTATTCTAAGAGGCATAGGAAATAAACGATCAAAGTCCGGATACATTGCTCAAGTTAGGTCCTTTTGATTTGTTGCCCTAGCATTGTTCTTCTTAAAAATAAAGTCAGCTGCCTAGGTATATGCGGATCAACATTTGCACTTCCATCGCGCAATGATGGTGGGAAAACAAAGCTTCGTGGTAGATGTATTTCGCTAAGTGGCATCCCTGCTGATTCTTTTTGTTTTTGTGTTTTTGTGTGTTTGCCATAGTATGCAGAGATGTAAGTGAAAATGGGAACAAAACAAAAGGCACCACAGAGAGTTTTCAGAATAAAAAGGAAGTATCTTATGATTTCAACGCTGGGAAGAGAAAGCATCGTTGACTGTCAACACTACGAAGATGCGTTGTTCAAGGCCGTCTTCATATTATAAAATTGTGCTGAAAGTCTAAAAGTGATTGAAATTCAGTTTAGCCACATTTTTACCGCGTGCTGATTTATGCGTTTTAATTCAGTTTTTGTTAAGGAATCAAATGCATACAGGGTGTTGTGGGGGAGGTAGCTCATCGAATCTTGCGGTTGATCTACCAAACTTCGTAGATTTCAGCATTGAGTTATCTCAAACTATTGAAATTATTGGATATAGGACCAAATCTCCCCTGGTTGGTGCAAAACAGATGAGCTTTGAAATCGATAAATGCTTAAAGTTGGCAGAAAGCACGAAATCCTTCGCTAGACTCAAATTCCACCAAATGCTTCAATCGTACTTTTAGATGGATTAGAATAGATTTATCTATAACTAGAGCGTTCAACTTGATTGATGTAGATATTAGTTCCAGCAGTAAAATATTTTGTGCATGTACAAATTGAAAGTTTTTTCAAATAAAAAATCATTATCACCCTTGCGAGTGGCCCCAACTCTATCGTTACGATTGGTTTAAATGCGGCCAAATCAGCTCTTAGGCTAACGCCTTTAAATATATCTTTTTTTCTCATTGAAAAACCACTATTACATTTGTGAGTGGTCCTAATAGCACCTTTCTTAGTTTTAAATCGGTCTAAATCAGCTCTCAAGCGTTACATTGAGAATAATTCACTACTCCCAAGTGACATGATGTTGGTTCTCTGTGCAACTTCAGCTGACTTCGATCAGTCACGAAGTAGCAAACCATGGTTGGTCAATATAAACAACATTGAATAACATTTTGGAACAAAGTTGGAGTCTCTTCAAACGTTATTACGTTCAAGAAATACATGATACACCTAATCATTTGAACGCTTTGAAATATCCGAAAATACTGTCAACATAAGAAATGTATGTTATTTAAACAAAAAAACAAATTCTAAGCATTATATGATAGCCTCATATTAGCACTAAATGCCGATTTAAAGCATGTATGCTGTGAACATAATAAATCCTTTTATGCATTATAACAGCCTTAGATGCGCATATTATGCTGGCGATAATGATATATTTTGGTTAGAGCTTGAATGCATTTGTGATGCTTATATGAAGCTTGCTTGATATGCATAACATATCTTTTAAGCAACATTAATGCCGCTATAGTGTTATTATTGGCCTTTAGTTTTATGCTTATGGTTACTTGGGTAATATGAATAGTTGTTACCTTGAGCAAGTGGAGATTCAAGCAAGAGAAAACAAAATAACCGTTTTGACAGCTCACAGTTCTGATGTATTGTTTATGTTTTAATTATAATTTTATAAAATGTTACTGTTTTTCAAAAACGATCCCGAACAATCACAATGAAAGTTCGATAAAAAATAAAGATATGATATTTTGGCTACCTCTTTTGGTGTTAAATAGATACTTTTTCTGGGCTTTGTTGGACAGACAGTTTAATTTTTTATGTATTTCGATAAAATAAAGACGCAAGTTCAAATTTTGCAATTACATTAAACATTGTAAGGCTTAAAATTTAAGATATACAAACATGTTCGGATTAAGACTATTTGACTAATGAGGCAGGTAAAGCACTCCTCGTGTTTTGGCATGAAAATACAGGAGGCTCTTAGTGCATCATCTTCGCGTTATTTTATCATCTCCTTTGTATGGGTCCCTTTTCATTGTTTGATCCTGGGCAATGAGAGAGCTGACTCGCTTGCAAAGGTGAGCGCTAGAGAAGGCGATATTTATGATCGACAAATCGCCTTCAACGATTTTCTCCCCCTATTTTTCGTTCAAACGCACTCGTCAGCTGGCAGTATAAATGGAGTAAAGGAGATTTAATTCAAAGGGGACGATAAACTAACGCGAAGATTAAGCACTTAGAAGCTCCTGTATTTTCATGAGAAAATACGAGGAGAGCTTTACCGACCTCAAGAAACGCATAGCCTCTGTAGAACTGAGATTATCCGTAAAAATGAAGTACTGATCCGGTGTTATCTAATAATATCTAACGTAAAGTGTATTGCCACTAACTCAGCGACATATACGGAATAAGGAGCATGAAGTTTATGTTTAGTGCTAAAAAATCCATTGTACATACCAAAGCCGGCGGACTCCTCAATCAATGATACGTCAGTGAAGAACGTTTTGGTAGAATCAACTTGGCCAAACTTTGCAGCAAATATCACCGGAGCAATCATAGGACGATGATGCTCTGGGATTCCATGAAGTTCCTGCGTCATAGATAAATCAAAATTAACCGAATTGTCGAAGTCGGAGAAGCATACACGATTGGGAATATTCAGCGACATCCTGTGTTACGTACAAGTTGTACAAAGTCATGCAGCGAGTTTGAGGATTCAACTCGAGAAGGTTCTCAAAGTTTTCGGTTACCTGGGTGTTCATAAATTAACACCGGGTGAGGAGCCGGAGAGAAAATTTTGAAAACCGATCCGAGAGTGGCAACATGCCACTCTCATGGTATGCCAGACTCATGGTATGAGTCGAGTGCATACAACCTAACGCGATACTAAGATACCGATACTGAATACGTTCCAGTTTGATGATGTGCAACCGAACCGCTGACTGAAAACAAAAACCGACAAAATCGTTGTCCAGCACAACGTTAGAAGATCTCCCACCAGGTTCCGGTAATTGTTCGAAGAAGGTTCATTCTTTGCTGGCACTTCCGATTCAGATACTCAATGTGGGATCTCCACTTAGAATCTAACCAGACCCCAAGATATTTAAATGACACAGAATGAGTTATCGGTTTACCTCAAATTTGAAGCTTCGGTTGTGGTGGGTTATGCTTCCTAAAAACAAAACTACCAACTCAGTTTTCTCCGTAGAGAATTCGATACCTATCGATACCTAACTGGATAGCCCAGGTAGACAAATTGTTTAAGGTATGCTATAAGAGTCCTTGCAGATCGACCCCTTTGGGCCCCGTGACAGACACTACGCCGTCATCGGCAAGTTGTCGTACAGTTGCCATTTAGACAACCGTCAATGTTTTTGACATAAAAAAAAATACAAAAGAGGATAAACATGATCCCTGGGAGACAATCATGTAGCTCAATCGGAAATTCAAATGAAACAACTATACAATAATAACTATAATTGGCGGAAATATAGGACAAGTTTTATGAATTAACAAATTTCTAGGTAGTTCAGGATCTGGATATTTAGGGATGGTTTCATAATATTTGGGCCACTGTAAGACAAATGGTATACAGTCAAAATAAAACGTTTACAAACAATCGAATTTACGACCCACTTCTTGGTATTCTTCAATATAAAATAACATCATTATTCGTCGAAGGCATACAAAAAAGGATTTTTCATTTTTACAAATCAAATAAAATAAAATATCACATTGTTTTAGCAGTGAAATGGAGTTACACTGATTTTCAAAAATTTCAGAATTCAGTATTTCCAAAAAGAAAACAAATTTTGCAATTGCGTTAAAAGTTGTAAGTCTTGAAAATTTAAAATTTACTAAAATTTCCTGGAAAACTGATTTTTGATTATGGTTTCTGAAATGCCTTCTTTCTCTTAAAATATAAGAGATAAATAAAAATAATCTTCTGCAATGTTTAAAAACAATCAGGTGGATGATTTCTTATGATGCTTGTTAATGTAATTCAGAAAAAAAAACACTGTTTATGGGAGGCAATGTTGCCAAAAATTCTATTTCTGCATAGAAATAAAATTGCATATTTTGTCAAATACGTCGGTTTTTGAAAAAAAAATATAACAAAATCAGATTTAGCGTGTTCCTCAGACTTGTTTTTATAAAAAAACACTCCAAACCTCAAGCTGTTCTCGGGCACTTTAAATCAAATAAGTCCATATTTATAAGTTGTTTGTCAAAAATAATTTTTTTTGGTCGATATCTCCGGAACTATTATGTCTAAAAATAATCTGCTGTATGTTCCATGTAGGATATTGTGCGTGGAATCCAGGAAAAATGCTGTTCATTGGTGACAGTGTTGCCGAATATGTTTATTTTTGCCAAATATTTATTTCAGTAAAACAATAAAATAGTATTTTTCAACATAAAAAATTAAAATTTTATCGTGTTGAGCAGACTGTTTTTCGACATAGAATACTTAAAAACATTCTGAACCGTTGCTGAGGTACATCGTTTAAGGATGGACCCCACCCTGGAAATTAATAAAAATTAGATATTTTGTTTTGCATTTTCTGGAGGCATATGGTGTGTGTGCCCAATCTAACACCCACAGGCCGGCAGTGGTATTATGGAAAAATCTGTTTGCAATAGTTTTTTATGTGACCATTGAAAACAGCTTTGATCCGGGAGTTAGAAAGTGCTAGCACTATTGCAGATCCAGTAACCCATTTCAGAATGTCTGGAGAGTCACGCCCATTCCGAGGTTACTTTCACACGCAATAAGCCCTGTATGTAAACATAACTGTTTTCATGTGCACAACGGTAAAGTAAGCACACTTCCAGATTCAAAAAGAATCAAACCTGGCGCATATATATTGTATATAAATGTTATAACTGGTTGGGTCTCACCAACAACCAATTAAATTATGTTTACCCGCAACCCATCCATCCACATCTTTTTCTCCCTTCTTTTTTTTTTTTTTTACCATTTGACATTTGGTCTGTGGGATCTGGCTGGCGACCACTAGCCAAAAAAAAATCTATTTGTCGGACCTACTGGTCTTAGAGTTATCTATGTCTCCCTATTTCGCCTGTCCACTATAAGACTCACTCTTCGGGAATTGCGTTGTTCCCTTTGCTAAAGACTCGTCTCCTTTGTTTGTTGAATTTTCTCCCCTTGTTAGGAGTGTTTTCTTTGGGTGTTTTCTTTTGTTTACTTCTACTTTTCGTAACATTATCCTTTTGTTGATCTTGAAGTGCTTCAATCTTTGATGTACTTTTGTAGCGTATTTCGAGACTCACAATGTGTCATAAGGCACCACTCGTGGCCAAGGGGATAGAGAAGAGAACAGGAGAAAGGAGAGAAGCATTAGTAACTGGTAACATGCTATGCGCATGTGAGATTTTCATGGTGATATTCTCACAACGGCCGTTCGGAATGGTTAGACGGATGCATATGAGACATCATTCCCGATGAGTTTCCACTCGTTTACTCCATTCCTTCACGTTTATTTATAGAAGACAAGAAGCATTTTACTACGTGTTACATTTGGGAATATCAGGGCAATGATCCTCCATCGTATCTTCAAGTGATCATTACAAGCTGTTCATTTTGTTCAGGTATTTTTGAACGTTGATGTGGCAGCCTAAGGCTTGTTCGCGACGAAATATGGACACCCCTAAATACGTATATATCTGGACATATTTCGTCAACACGTGAAATATTTCACAGACTGATGAACGTATGTCTGTTCATTGTGTAAAATCAATTTGTGGTGATACCACAAGCTTTTAGATTGAAGAGTCGAAGGAAGAGCAAGTGCGAAAAGCAAATGTGTGCGGTCGCAATGAAAATCCGGATCTGTCAGTAAGAAAACTTGCAAAAGAGCTTGGTTTTCCTAAAAGCACTGTCCATAACATTCTTTAATCTTTAGATACACGTTTGACAACAGACAGGAAGTTTATGAGAGCCTGCACAGCTTATTTACAACAATCTTAAGAACTTGATTTCTCAAATTCCTTTTACTCCTTTCAAAGGTTTTATTTTGGCTTTATGAACTCATAAAATGCTGTTTTGAAATGCCGTTTTACGACTAATTCATATAATCTTATAATGGTCAGATGAAAAAGCATTTTAAAACCATTTTGACACCAGTAAATGCATTAAACGGCAAATTGGCATAGAGGGAAGTCAACAAATGACCAAATAGTGATTTTTTTCCAATTGCCATATTGAAATATCAGAAATAATTGAAATGTGGAAAAATAAATGCACTAAATTATAAATGCAATGCAAATAAACTGTGGCCCCAAGACCAATTTCAGCATTCTTTTAGATAACTTTATTGAATTCCATCAATTTCCTGTAAATTCATGAGTGTTTTATCGAATATTTTTGTCTAATTTTCGTTTTTATTGTTGAACACTCGCATAATTTCCAAGGAGCATTAGTTTTCGGCTCTTATCGTGCCTTAAAATTAAATGCGCATATGGTTTGGAGCATGATACGCTCTAAAAAAACTCAATTTGTTCTGGATATTTTGCTATCAAACACAATTTCCCGCAACATTAGAATTTTTTTCTTAGATATTAGTTTTTTTTAGTTCCTTGATTATCGAGATTTTCAGCCCTGGTTCATCTCCCGACGTAGTCACTCGAATACTTTTTGGGTAATTTCGTAACTTGTCCGGGGGTGAGATTCGAACTCGTGACTTTGGTGTGAGAGGTATGGATGTTAACCTCTACGCCGGGGTCGCCTCCTTTTTAGATATTATTTACTGCAAAATGAATCAGAAGAGCAGAGAATCGAACAAAGCAGAACAACCAAAACCAACTACGATTATAGTGAAGTTTGACAGCTGTGACCGTTTGGCCGTATGCTGGTTTTCATGGCAGAGAAAAGGTTCTTTGAAGGTTCTCAAGTGGTCATTACATCTTTCACTAGAACATTTTGAAAATATTTATGGTTTTATAAAGGTGTTACAAACTTGTTTTCACAACCGTCTATAGAATGGGCCACATTGTACAAATTTTGGCTTTAAAGAAGCATAGAGGAGGTGTTGGTCCAATGCAAGCAATGGTCACAGCAAGAGAGATGCAGCTTAGAGAAACTTTGTTACGGACGTCGAACCATTCGTAGAAGTATCGTGGTCATTGCCTTTGCCAATGTTTGTAAGCATGACTACATTTCTAAGAAGCAAGTAATGTTCTTTAAGAATGCTTGCGACAGTCTCTGTGAGGGTCAGGTATTAGTAGTTTCTGATTTTTCTTATTTTTTTTCCGTTTTATTAGCCCAATTATTAGTATCCAATCAGTTCACTACAACAACAGACAGTCTACTAACGACTGTTCCAGAAAGTATAAGCACACCTTATTTTAACGGTCACTTTGAATATAATGAAATATTTCAACATGTTTTGGCTGCGTCCTTTTGTTTGCATATTTCTGAATGACATAGCATCAAAAAAGTGCTCAGTTTTGTGTTACCTATCAAAATGCGCGGTCTTACTCAGGAACAACGAAAAAGTATCGTGCACAAATGGTGCACTGTGAGCGGACTCTCCTTGAGAAAATTGGCCAAGGAAGAGGGTGTAAGCGTCGGAGCGGTACGATTTGCGATTCGAAAATATAGAGAACAGTGTACGTTTGAAGATGCGCCGAAGAGTGGTCGGAAATCCGGTCCTGTTAGTCCGGATATCGATAAAAAGATCAGGGATGCCTACAAGCGAAAACCAGCGACTTCTGTTCGGGATGTTGCGAAAAAACTAGGGACCTCGTCGAGTAACGTCATGCGTGCCAAAGAAAGACTTGGGTTAAAAACATACCGGAAGCAGAAAAAAACCCAAAAGGAACCCAAAATAGGCCGCGTCCGTGAAACCACGGGCCCGCAAACTCTACGATTCGTTATTGTGTAGAAATTCTGGGTGTATAATAATGGACGATGAAACGTATGTGAAACTAGATTACAAAACGCTTCCCGGACCACAATTCTATACTCTAAGCGAAGACAAAGACATCCCCGAAACGGAGAAGGCAATTTTTACCGAAAAATTCGGTAAGAAGGTTATGGTTTGGCAGGCAATATGCTAGTGTGGTAAAACATCAAGTCCGTACATCACAACGGAGACGATGAACACTCAGAAATAAGTTAAGGAATGTCTCCAGAAGCGATTATTGCCGATGATCAGGCAGCACGAAGGTCAAGTAGTGTTTTGGCCTGATTTGGCGTCATGTCATTACGCAAAGGACCCTTTAGAATGGTACAAAAGTCAAAATGTATGTTTCGTGCCGAAAGACATGAATCCGTCGAACTGCCCGGAGGCACGGCCATTCGAGACTTTTTGGGCTTTAACCAAAGCAAAGCTTCGAAAATTCATAAAACCAGCGGACGACATCCAAAAATTTAAAAAAGATTGGCCAAAAGTTGTCAAAATGGTGGGAAGTACCACTGTGCAGAAGCTGATGGGTCATGTTCGAGGAAAAGTTAGGAGTCTTGGCTATGATTAAATATTTTGATTAAACGAGAGTAAAATATCATATAAAACACAAATACAAATATGATTTGCCAAATAAAATTATTAAAACTAAAAATAACATGACTTTTTTGTTATTTTGAAAGTGTGCTTATACTTTCTGGAACAGTCTATATACATCCGTTTGTAGCATATATGCTACAGGAAGGAGTTGTTGTGCCTCTTAACTGTGTCATAATTTCAGATACTCTAAATAGAGCACAACACGATCACTTTTTACGTGTTTCAGCGACATTTCATCCAGTTTGTGAAGAGCATGATTACGAAGTTGACGAAAATTATTTATTTTTCCTATGGTGCGGTATCGCAATACAGAAATAGATTTAATGTAATTAACCCGCTCTTCCACGAGACGAATTTTGGTGCGCCTGCTGAATCACATTACTACGCTACATCTGATGGAAAAGGACACATCGGCGGGTTAAATAGACTACCAACGCCGAAACAACTTTACGACTGGGCGATAGTCAACAGAATGCTGCGTGAAAAAACCGAGATACTAAACCAGACCGTTTCGAATCGCTGGCATCGATTTCTAACATTCTATCCATGCATGCGGCAGTTCCTCCTGGAATCGATTCTGTCCTCATGAAAACGGTTTCCAGCGCAACAACTGGTTCAATTTTTAAAATTGTTTCAAAGAAACGCACACTAGAGACACATAAAAATGAAAATGGAAAAATGTCATCGCGTAAAGCTAGAGCCTCCAAATTATAATAATCTTGTTTGAAACTGTGTTTGTTTCCTTAAAGTTAAAATTTTGTACAGTACTTATTAACCAGCAGAAATAGATTAGTATGTAAAAAGAATGTATGCTTCCACAACACGCTTGTATTGAGACATACAATTTGAGGAAAATATAATATCATTCAGTTTAATATGAGAAATCGGTAGAATTTTTTTTCTATATTTCAGAATTGACGCAGAATACCTTGCTGGTTAAAGTGTTTAAAATGTGGGAAGGGCTAGGAAGCGCAATGACATTGCAGTTTTCAAAATCAGAAAGTACTTATTTCACATTTTTTTTAAATTAAACAATATCATGTTTGACAACACTGCTACACACAGAATTCCTCAGACATTCTGCTTTTAAACGTATCCAGCAGATTGGTTCAAAACATAAATGTTCTGAGATTAAAGTAAAAGAAGGCAAGAGACTTTACAAAACAAAAAAACCAGTTAAACTAAATCGTTTTGCTCAAAAAATTTGAGCTCAGAATCGTTTTAATTATTTTTTTATGTCAGAAAGTGTAAGGAAAAAGATGTATCCATATTCCATTCAAATCAAACTATACTCATTTTCCAAAAATTGTAATTTTATTCGTTTAATGCAGAAAATCATTTTTGGCAACACTGCCTAACATAAACAGCATTTTTCCTGAATTTCTCCTAACATATTCTATTATCAAGCATCCAGCCGATTGTTTTTAACCATAATTTTATGCGTTTGATTTGTTTTATCCCTATTTTCTTTCATTTTATTCGTATGGAGAAGCTTTCTCCGTTATGCTGACATTATTACTCAAATAGTTTATCGGATAATATTGTCATACAAAATTGAAAAGTAAAAAGGAATCAAAATCATAGGTTTCAGGTGAAATTGGATCGAATGATGACTGTTTGCTGTTACAACTCTCAGAAAAATAATCCAACGTTGTTTAAAAACAAGTTAACCTACTTTAAAAGCCCTTTCCGGAATTTGAACTAAACATTTTTTAGAACAGCATTTAATAAAATACACACAAATTTGTTAATTCTAATTTTGGAAAGGATAACACGAAAGCTTTTCTTGTCATTATACTTGACACGCAGTACATTGTTGTGTTATTTAAAAAAAAATTCTTCTTACTTTTTGCCTCAAAAAGAAAATTTTCATTTAAAATTGAAAATTTAAGAAATATTTTTATTGATAACCCATTATTCCCATGATTTTATGTTTATTGCCTTTTATGAGAATTTAGTGGGAATTTCAATCAATCATTGGACTTATTCCAGTTTTTTGTTGCTATTGGTAATATTTCAATGGATTTTTGTTTTTTCAATGGACGATTTTGATTTATTTTTGGAAATTGTTGATTGCTTTATTGCAATTTTGGTTTTTATTACTAATCGAAAATTATCTAATTATGTTTTAGTTTTGTGAGTAGTTAGTAAATTTTTAATTTCAGTAATTCTGCCTTTTTTATATATACTGGTTGTTTCAAATTGTGTATTGAAATTTTCAATTTCATGGAATGTTTATTAATATGTCCGTGTCAAATATGTTTGTTTCTTGCAGTCTTTGTTTAATCTTTTGAAATTTTCGTTCCTGACTACCTTATTACTTACTTACGTTAAATATCGTTTAATCGTCTATATCCGCTAAATTCAATATATGTAGGTTTTTCAATGCACGGCTGCTGGTCTCATTCTACTATTCTTACTTTTGTTGTTGTCTTGCGTCTTTTAGAGCTGATGTTGTGTAAGTGCTTTCATCAGTATGTCACCTGATTTACCCATAATCAAGCTTGAGAAAACTGAAAAATCAATGTGCGTCATAACAGACCTGGTTTTATTACTACTGACAGTTTGAAAAAAAAAAAAAAATTACTGTTTTTATTACTCCTTATTACATTCTTTTACATATTCTTTTTTTTTCAGTTGAATTTTAAAATCCTTAAATCTTAATCTTTGTGAAATTATGGTGTGCTCAAACATATGTTTTCTATTTCAACTTTGATTATCACAACTTTCAGTTAAATATTGCACTTTAACGGTGAAAAATATTATTTAAATTTGATTTTCAAATTTTATAGTTCTACTTTTATTGGTTTGCTTATTTTAAATATTTTTGTTGGTAGATTTTAGATTCCACAATAGGTGATTCATATGCCCGAATTTGCAGGCTTTCAATTTAAAATAGAATTTAAACAACTTAACTTCTGGACGTAACGATGTTTGTTTTTTTATAATCAACCCAAATAATTATCAACAGAACGTTTATACTGAACAACTTTTAACACAAACACAAAATGTTATGCTTTTCTATGTTTTTACCTTTTGCATAACTGAAACAGCAGCATATCACTAGAAATACAGCACCAATCATTTTCACTCTGCAGCTTATTATACCACTGATCATTCCCATTTTTTCGATCCAACTTTTGTTTAGTTTCTTCTGGATAGAATATTTTTTTCAAAAGCAGCTTTTGAATTTTCACACTTCACATTAACACTTACACAACTACAGCATACATTTTCCCTGTTATTATTCTTCTTAATTAGATTTTCGTCCCGTTGGCCAAACAACCGGCCCAAACAAAATAATAAACCTGGTTTGCTTTAGTTGAATTTAGTTTGTTCACTTACGAAGAAGCCAACTGTTGATGTATCTGTTTTGTTTTTAGAAAAGCTTTTAACTCAAACAATAAAAGCCAGATGGAACCAAAATTGAAACAAAATCTAATTAAGGTGTGTACTATTTCGGCACTTGAAATCAACACAATTTTTTTCGGCTGCACACACACTTTTCACTAGTTCCTAAAGCTGATCCAGTCTTCCTCGACGTCACGGTTTCATCGGAATTTAATCCTGTTTCCTGTTCAGCGTTCCAGTTATCACTGGCCAAATGGTTAGGGCCGACGGTGCTTTTTATATAGCTCGATGGAAAGAGTTTGCTGCTATTGGAACGAGAAGCGCGCACTTTTGGACCACAGCAGCGTGGCACATACATACGTCTTCGGTTCCGCTAACCAGTCAACAGGTATATTCTTGCGGGAAAAGGCGTAAAATGCATGTTATGGTTTTCAAACACTGTTGGTTTTAGCACAATTTCGGAGTGGGAGGAAAAATCATGGTTACATAAGAAATGGACTTCGTATGACTGGGAGTGATGAGGTCATAGATAATTTCGACATTAGTGTTGTAAAGGGGGGAAATGGAATGAATGAAATCAAAGAAAATTGGAAAAATTGATGAAAATATAAAACATGTAGGGTAGATGAGCCAGTTATGGATGGCTAAGACATATTATCAAATGAACAATATATAAATAAATAAATTTATTCAACAAGTTTTGTATGTTAACCTGGACCTTCTTTTTAATTAATTACATTATTATTGTGTACGTGTTAAGAAAACTCATCCTTCACTGAGAATGTTCCAGCAGTTATGATTGATGCTTATTTTGAGTCTCATAACAGTCTGACGCATTGGTTTTTTACAGTTGAGATTATTATAGAAACAATGAAACCTATAAGTGTGCATATTAGTTTGTTTATCATAAATGATGGGAAAATTTTAATTATTGTTTTGGAAGGTTTATCCAGCTTAGGGTTACCATATTGTATTTTACTAATCTGAAAAGAGTACATAAATATCTAGGTGGAAAAGAGTAAAAAAGAATGCACGATGATTTTTCGGATGAAAAAAGAAAAAGAAGTAAAATATTTTTAATCATAAACGTAAAAAAATCTATGCACATCGAAGCTATAATTCGAGGGAACACACTTATAAAACTGACCATCAATCAGCTTCTTCTTGCGTTTCTCACTGCTTCTTACAATATCCAACACGTAACTATCGTTTTCAATCATCTCATAAAACTGAACTGCTCTGTGTTTCTGATATTTTGTGTAAAAAGAGTTGAACTTTCAAGAAAAAATATAAACACGAGGGGGTTCTTCGGTCCCGAGACCATGAAAACCTTGAACAACTAGTATTATCCAAGTTTTCGTAAAGAATATCGTAATAAAGGGGAATTTTTAGTTTCTGTATTTCTAAAAAGGTAATATTTAATTATCTTTCATTTGCGTATTTAGTTGTTAAAATCGGCTCAATGGTTCGAGAGTTATGCATTTTTGAAGAAAATCATTTTTAAAAAAAGCCAAATTTCGTCATCCAAATGACGAAATAAAAAAAATACGGATTTAATGTTTTTGGATAAAAAAAAAAACAAACAATTATAAAAAAATTATAAACACCCTTTTTTTTTTTTTCTATGGAATTGCTATACACGCTTAGAAAAAAGTACCCAACGGAGCAGTTAAGTGTGGGAAGCCAACGTTGGGTATAATCATATTAACCTACCGTTGGGTACAAATTACTTATTTTTGGGTAGAATTTTACCCAGAAGTAAGTTCTTTGTACCCAACGGTAGGTTAACATGATTATACCCAACGTTGGCTTCCCACACTTAACTGCTCCGTTGGGTACTTTTTTCTTAGGGGATATTAAAAGAAAACTACAACACAGGAACTGCTAGTTTTTTTCTCCCCGAGAAGTATGTTTTTATCCCTCAGCATCGCCTCCTGTTAAAAAACACCATCATAAAGAGCGAACACCACAATATTGCACCACCTACCGCTGGCGGTAACTTCCACAAAAAAAAAAAAAAAAAAAAAAAAAAAAAATGTTGCATAATTCTTCTTCGAATTGTATTATTTACATTCTGTGAATTGCGTAGTTGTATTGATTGTTGCAGCTCAGATGGAAATGATTGAATTTGAGATGTGTGAAAAAATTGTGTACGCTCGCGTGGAAACTCTGGAGCTGTCCTATCTTGCTTTGGGAAAAAAAATGCAGTAAATCTGTAATCCAACCATCTCAAGAGTACTGAAAAGGTTCAACGACCGGTTGACTTATGATAACAAGCGTGGAGCAGGAAGGAAACCGGGAGCAACATGGAGCAAAGGTTAATGGTAATTTCACCAAAAAATCTCAAGATTTCAACACGGAATGTTGCCGAAAAGGTCGGCGTTTCTGAAGATTACGTCCAGAAGATCAAAGCAAAAGCTAGATTACATGCATACAAGGTTCAAAACTTCCGAACGGCAGCAAAGTGGTGCCATTTCCGTGCCAGGAAGCTCTACACGGAAATGTTTACCAGATACAGTTATTATTGATGGCTGACGATACATACGTCAAAGCTAACTTTCAACAAATGCTAGGACACTAGTTTTCACCGGAAAAGATACATTTAAAATGAATGATCGGTTCAAAAAGAAGAATCTGCACCTGTGGAAAGCGACATGAAATTTTCGGCATAATAGGCGCCATCAATTTTCTAGACTGAATGCCTTCAAAAACGTCTTTCGCCATTCTTGGAGCAGTACAGTGAAACACAACTATTTTGGCCGGATTTAGCTCCATGCCACTATTCTAAAAGCGTGCTGGAATGGAGTGAGACTAATTTGGTACATTTTTTTTCCACAAGGGCATGAATCCACCGAACTGCCCTGAACTACGTCCAACTTCGTCGAAACTTATTGGGCCATGATTAAGCGGGAACTCAGAAAGAGGAGAAAATAAAGGATGCAAATGACATCCGTAGGAAAAGAATAAAACATGAGAAAAAAAGTACCAAATACGACTGTCAAGCTCTTATGTATGGCGTTAAGCGAATTTTCAATGTTTTAGAAATTATATACGCTGGACATATTTTTTCGTAAATTCTTTTACGCTCGCTTTGTTAACATACTTTTCGCACATAATACATATTGTATTAAATCACTGTTCCTCTTATATTGTGCCCATTCAAGTTGGTACAATATAACCTCAACATGAAAGAAAAAGCGTCACACACATCGAGCCGAGATCTTTAAATTCATCTTCATTCATCACATCACTTCTCATAAGTCACCATTGCCTAATAAAATCAACCACGGATACAGAAGCAGCTCTTCTCAATAGGACTAGGATCAATTCCCAAATCAAAATTGTTGAAAAAAATCTGACCACTAGTATGACCACACTATAAAGTCCAGTGGATTGAGATCTGGTCCACCAAATTCTCTTTGCATTACATAGCTCGAAAAAGTAGTGTGAGTTTCTGTTCGATATCATGCACATAAATGGAGCGTCATGAAACATAAAAATTTGCGTTATACATCGTGTGAAGTTCTGGGACATTCCATAAATTCATATTGTATGCAAATAATATTGCATGCAAAAGCTCATAATATTGTATGCAAAAGCTCATCTTTGTTAGAACTACTTCATACAAGTTGCTGCTTCGTGTGGAATGAAATATAATTTTACATGCTCTGATAGTTACACCACAATGAACATTCAGGTTCTTAATTTCTGTGTAGCTGTGGACAAGATTTTCGGTATGGGATGGTGGTCTGGTGATGGGATCTTGATCATTTCCGAACATTCACCGGGAAAATGGCTTAAAGCTGGCAGAAGCTCCATGAACTTTTCGTTTTTTGAATGCCTTGAGTCCCAGATCTTGTTTAAGAACGTTGTTCTTGGACAATTTCGAAACATCCAAATCGGAAGCCTTTTTCCGTACCGATTGCAGAGATTTTCGCCGGATTCGTTCCCAGACGATTTTAATTGTTCGCGGATCTCTCACCGAGCGAGATCGTCCAGATCTCTTCCGGTCATCCAATGAGGAAGTGTCACGGTTCAGATGGTTTGATAAACGAACTCGCGTTTCCAAAGAGCTAATTTAATGAATAGTTCGTTATTTGATCAAAACCAAGACGGAATAAGCCTGTTGATATTTTTACCTGAAAATGTAATTAAAAACCTTTATTTTGAACGTTCAGCTATTTTTCTTCATTCAAAAAATTCCGCGATAGAGGTGATTTCTAGGGTCCAGATATTAAGTGAATCAAGCTATAATAAGTAAGGTGATAGAAAGTGGTGCGTTCAGTCACTTCAATCATTTTTTTTGTACCAACCAGGATCGCTCCTAGACTAAGGGTATTTCAGGTTTTTATACTATATTAACGTAACATGTGATTTTTTTAATAGTGGATTGCTTTGTGCACTAGCAAGCAAGGAAAAGTTTGTTTGCGTCGCGCTTCGTTAATTTTGAAGTTTTTTTTTTTAGGAATTCTTAGAAATTCAGTTCTTTCCTCGGTATAGTTCCCACCAGAGTCAAGATACTGGACGCGCAAAAACTAGCCACAGTATCGGTCACTAAGGGTGAAAAGAAGTTTTATCCTTTGGACTCGTTTCGTGTGACCTTCTCTGGTTCAGCCCTCCCTCAATACGTCGAGTTGGGAAAACTTCGACTACCAATGCAAGCAGTTGGAACATACGACCTCCCATTGCGGCAAAAAGGCACGCTGCTCCAACTGCGGGGAGAACATGAGGATGCTAGTCCGCGTACAAACAACGCGGGGTAAAATTAGAATTCGCTTAAAAAACGTTCAATCATTCGCAGAAATGGTGGAAAAAGCCTCCTCAACACCCAATCCCAATACAAATTCCTTTGCTCCTCTGTCAGATGACGAGTCTGACTCTGACTTGGCTGACGAGGGAACATCAGTCAGTTTTCTCGCAGGTGCTTCACGGAAGTGAAGACGCATCTGTCCACGGAAAGTTGCCGAACAGAAGCCCCAAACCAGCTTGCCCAATTCATGGAGTGGTGTAAGAAAGAAAAATTCAATTCCTCCTGGTTTTCGTAGTACTTACTACATCCAGGACTTTTCATCTCTCTTGGGAACATCCAAAAAGCCTGTAGCCCCATTTTTAAGAAAAAAAAGTCCCATCTTCATCTGGGATGTTCTCATTTGATGATGGTATCTTCAAGAACCTTGAAATTTATGACTCTCTTAAAAGCATTGTTCTGGCAATGCTTCCCAGTGTGAAGCTTTTTTTTGAAGCAATTGACAATTAAGTGGCAGCTATCATTTCCTTCGATGGATAATTTGTCAAAAGAGTTCGGGGATTTGATCAGTGTTCTGCAGTGGAATTGTCGAAGTATTATTCATAAGCTGGATTCATTCAAATTGTTAGCTCACAATACCGGTTGTTCTCTTTGTGAAACATGACTCTCTTCCGAAATCGATCTTCCGATTCATGATTTCAATATTATTCGTCTTGATCGTGAGGATTCGCGTCGAGGAGGAGTACTTTTGGGGATCAAAAAGTGTGACTCCTTCTATAGAATGAATTTTCCTCCAATTATAGGTACTGAAGTTGTCACATGTCAGGCTGTTATTTAAAATAAAAGCCTTCACATTGCTTCTGTGTACATTCCTCCTAGAGTCTCAATTAACCAAAAATAACTTTCAGATATTTGTTCGGTACTTCATGCTCCACGGTTGATTTTAATTCTCACGGTCTTCTTTAATATATGAACTCTGTGACAACTTCAATATGACAGTTAAAGGGCGATACGGTCAAAATTTGGTCAATATCAACTTGACGTATTTCTTTCAATTTTGCATTTAAAAAACATGAACACCCCTCATTTTGAAGGTGTGTGTGTGAGAATGTTGCTCCTTTTGAACCAGGTCCCCTATTATGGGAACGTTTGTCGACAGCCAGGAAGTCTGGATCGGGGGAAATCGAAAACCGGAAGCCGCTGAGACGACAAAGAGAGTTGCCGGTAGTTTCAAGCGAAACCCTAACCTATCTCTCCGAGATGCCGCAAATAAGCTGGGTGTATCGTCTACAACCGTGCATCGAGCCAAAAAACGAGCCGGACTATCGACTTACAAGAAGGTAGTGACTCCAAATCGCGATGATAAACAAAATACGACGGCCAAAGCGCGATCCCGGAGGCTGTACACGACGATGCTGACGAAGTTTGACTGCGTGGTAATGGATGACGAAACCTACGTCAAAGCCGACTACAAGCAGCTTCCGGGACAGGAGTTTTATACGGCAAAAGGAAGGGAAAGGTAGCAGATATTTTCAAGCACACGAAACTGTCAAAGTTCGCAAAGAAATATCTGGTTTGGCAAGCCATCTGTACCTGTGGCTTGAAAAGCAGCATTTTCAAGCTTCCGGGACTGTCAACCCAAAATTACGTGAAAGAGTGTTTGAATAAACGTCTGCTGCCTTTCCTGAAGAAACACGGTTGTTCCGTACTGTTTTGGCCGGATTTGGCATCTTGCCATTACGGTAAAAAGGCCATGGAGTGGTACGCCGCCAACAACGTGCAGGTGGCTCCCAAGGACAAGAACCCTCCCAACACGCCAGAGCTCCGCCCAATTGAGAAATACTGGGCTATTGTCAAGCGGAACCTAAAGAAGACCAAAAACACTGCTAAGGACGAGCAGCAGTTCAAGGCAAACTGGCTTTCTGCGGCGAAAAGGTGGACAAGGTGGCTGTACAAAATCTGATGGCAGGGGTCAAGCGTAAGGCCCGGCAATTCGGATTTGGAAAAGCGGAAGCCTAACTGAATATTTTTCCTGAATTTTATACTAATTGAACTTGAAAAAGAAATTTAATTTGATTTTTTCAGATCTCCACGGTACACAGAAAAAAATCTTGTAGTAAAAACTACCATTTTACCCGACTTTGCCTATCTTTAAAACTACCATGAAATTTCAGTCAAATTTGCTACGTTTAAGGTAAAACCTTCAACATTTGTGGTATATTTGGCTGACCACATATTGATATCAACCGCACCATGGTTGATCTAATCGCAGGCATGGTAAAATCAAACGCATTTATAGTCAGGTGAAAGTTGTTGATGTTTGCGATTAATTTAACCCTCGAATTGGTAGTTTCTACTGTGGTTTTGTTTTGCGTGTAGTGATCACTAGCTCATAAAAATTTCGGTTGCCACTGGGTTCAATCTGTCGGAATCCATCAACGTCACGTATGATCTTACCCGTTATATCGATTGGACAAAGGACAGCAATAGATGAAGCCGTAAGGACGGTAGAAGGGTTTCCACCGCTGAAGGAATATAACTTCCTCTCTAACCTAATCTTAGATATCTAGCACGCTTCAAGCTCAAACTCGACCAGTTTCAGGAACGTTATTTCGCAGGAAACCTCCTTCTCCAATGCACCGAGGTTTACCGAAAAAGTTCCGACGCGTTTAAAGTTTTCCGTAGACGTGCAACACCTGAGCACTTCGAAGAATATACGGCACTCGAACGCGAACTTAAAAGCCTCGTCAAGGCCAAAAAACGCGGATACTGGTGACAATTCGTGGATGGGTAAACTCGTATCCGACCACAATTCCTATCGACCCATCGCGATGTTATCTTGTATTCGAAAGTAGTTGGAGAAAAGGATCCTCTTGCGTCTGGGCACTTGGGTTAAGACGAACAACCTACTTTCAGGTACTCCGCAGGTACTTCAGGTATGGTTTCCGCAGGAGTAAAGGAACAAACGACTATCTCGCGTTGCTTTCCACAGATATTCAGTTGCTAAAAAAGAACAAATGGCTTCGGTATTCTTGTCTATCAAGGGGTCTTTTGATTCGGTATCTTTTGAAGTTCTTTTAGATAAACTCCACAATTGTGGTTTTTCTCCATTAATGAATAACTTTTTGTAGAATTTGCTGTCAGAGAAACATATGAGCTTTTCTCATAGAAACTCTACAGCTTCTCGATATAGCTACAACGGTCTCCTCCAGGGATCATGTTTAGTCCAGTTTCTGTCCAGTTAGAATCTGGAATCACTTATTGTGTTGCAGCGGCACGGAAAGTGACCGCTGCAAGAATTCTTTTACAGTGGTTTGTTGACCTAGGCGTCCACTTTCTGTGGTATAAATTTCACGGTGTTTCGTGCAGTGAGTCAAAAGTTATTCCAGATGGAAGCCGAGAGGAGAGACAAAATTCTGCACACCCACGTTGATAATCCAACGTGGTCCGCAATAAAAAACGCAAAAACGTTGAATATCGCCAAATCAACCGTGTATGATGTGCTCAAACGTTTCAGGGAGCGAAAGAGCGTGGATCGAGTGCCTCAAGGTAAGCGTCGTAGTGGAACATATGACCGCAAGCTGAACCAGAAGGTGTTGAGAACCGTCAGAGCAAACCATGAACTATCAGATAATGAAATCGCACAAAAATACGCTGCTGCTCGCAGTACCGTTCGAAGAATTCGTTTGCGAGCAGGATATGGTTCTTATCGAGCCAGCAAGCAACCAAACAGAACGTTCAAGCAAAGTTTCGTCACCAAAACTCGAGCTCGGAAATTGTACCAGCAGGTTTTGACGAAGTACCAAGGATTCCTGCTCATCGACGATGAAACCTACGTCAAAATGGATTGTATGCGTCCCTTCTCATCGTTCGATTCTGGGCAATTAGAGAGCGGACTCGCTTGCAAAGGTTAGCGCCATGGAAAGCGATATTTATGATCGACAAATCGCCTTCAATGAATTTTTTCCTTTTTTTCATCAACAGTCATTCGTCAGCTGGCAGAATAAATGGAGTAAAGGAGATTTGGGGCGATGGCAATATTCTATCATGCCAAAGGTGTCGAAGAAATCTTGGTTTAGGGGGAAGGGTGTGGGTCGAGACTTCATTCGTATGATGTCTCGTCTCATGGCCAATTATTGTTCTTTGAACGCTCATTTATACCGCGTTGGGCTGAGCGACAGTAATCTTTGTGAATATGGAGTAGGTTACCAGGACGCAGGTCACATTATTTGGTCATGTGCTAAGTATTGTGGAGTCAGACCTGAGCTTTATGATTTCCTTCGGGCTCGAGGTAGACAACCCAATGTACATGTATAACCCAATGTACAATTAACTAACATTAGCCTTAGATTGTAACTTTTTTTTACCTATATGTTTAGTTCTAGTTTTTTGTTGATATTTTTGAGAATGTTCAAATTAAAAAAAAAGTTCAGTTAGAATTAAAATGAAATTTACTTGTGTATTGTAAATGATAATTAAAACTCCCACCCCTTCTCTCTATCCATAAAATTGTTATTCCCTCTAACCTCAACCCGACCGCACGTAATCGGATCTTCCCATTTTAACTTTATTTTTAAGATCATTAATGTATATTGAAAAAGAAATTTTAGCTCTGTAAAGTTTATTTGATTGAGCCTGTACAAATAAATGAAACTGATAAAAAACTATAAACACTGGTTTAATTATTAGCTAATGTCAAATTTAAAATATATAAATAGGAATACATTAGACTTCCTTCAACTTCATTTTTTTTTCGGATGACACCCTCAGTTGATCTGTTGCATTCTTTCCGACCATAAATTGAATCAGTCGGCGGAGAACAAACTACTGTTTATGATGGGGAAGTTCGCTTTTCATATACATCATACATTATGTCGCCGGAGCTTTTCACTATTATTATTCTTTGTTCCATAATAGTGGCGTTCACTTATTATGTTAAATAAAACATCCATATGCTTTCAGGATTCGCAGAAAATATCTTTTTGCATATTTTTGTTTCGAAAATTTAGTATGACAAAAAAAACAACAAGATCATCTCCTCTTTGTTTCATCACGCAATATTTCACTACTCCCTTCATTTTAGTTTTCTAGGTTTTTAATGCGAGACATTCAAACACATGCACATTAACTTTTTCATTTGAGAGAATTGCCAATCCGGAATATCTTCTCAACTGGGAATCCATCCGATTTGCCGTTGCCATTTATGCTTTATAAGACCCTCTTATTTATTTAAAACAATATTACTACATAAATTATCGTTGCGTAATATATGAATGCTACCAATCGAACGTCGAAATAATATTGAAATATTTCCCTCCCTTGAACATAAAAAAACATATCACTTGCTATCCACCGCAGGTTCTCTCCATACATCCTCTTGCATGAGCGTGTGACGAGGATTAATGTATGACCCGTCGGCGACTGTGATTTCCCCGCTGGATTTCGGGGGTGTTCTCTTAGGAAAGTAAACAAGCGCGGTAAGTACAGAAAATAATACACTCCTTATCGGCTTGATCGAGTTATTGATAGTAGCCGTTTACTGCCGGCGTGATTGTGTGCGATACGGTGTTTGGTGACGTTAGTATCATCACGTCACGGTTCTTATCTGATATGACGTGTTGTGGTGTTTTGCAAGTTTTATCTTATGTTATCCCGTCGCTGTTGATATCAGCCATTATATTGTTGTTGATCTTAAACCTTAAAGTTTAATTATGACGATGAACGGAAAATGACAATTAAAGAGCGTAATCAAAAATGGGATGCGTAATCAACAGTCAAAATGGCGAATGTGCAAACTGTGAGTTTCAGATAAGTGAGCTTGCCGGCAGCAATGACACGTCGTATCCCACTAGTTAGTAATAGTGACTCAATCAATGGTTCTCACAAAGTAAACATGACACTACACAAAACAAACAGCCTACCGTCATCAAGATCGTTAAACATGTCCTCTATCACTAATCAGGCTTTTAGTGCATGCATTGAAAACGATCGATAGTGCTCAATCGTCCGCAAATTAGTTTACCAATAGCCTCTCTAATGTGGATACTGCCACACGGTGCGTTATCGTCCATTGATGCTTGTTGAAGGATTTAATGAGCTTCCTTCTCCATTTCGTTGCAAGATGATATCATATAGTTGGCTGGTTCATGGTTCACAATTTTCCTTCTTTTGAATAACAGAAACATCAATATTTCTTCTGGTTGTTAATATCTTTCTTAAAAAAAAAAAACTACAAGAACAGTCCCATATAACTACAAATATATATATGAAATTTTTATGCCTTTTGTTTACATTATTAATATTTCAAGTAACATTTTATTCCTTTATTATCGAGATTTTCAGCCCAGGGCTACTTCATCTCACGTCGTAGTTACTCAAATACCCTTTGGTAACTTATCCGGGGGTGAGAATCGAACTCGTGACTTTGGCGTGAGAGGTATGGATGTTAATCACTACGCCGGGGTCGCCCCCTATTTCAAGTGACATGATTTTCAATATGAATATACCAGGCAATGATTTCGTTCCGTTTGAGAGAAATGTGATGTATACATTCTCGCATTGAAGTATTGTGTTATTGTGGCCATGAAATGGGCTGATTTATATGCCCTTAAAAGGGGTTATTGTGGTGGCCTAGAATTGGCCGTTTTAGTGATGTACACACTTAAAAATTATTCTGGGGCTCGGTTAAATATTTAGTTGAATTCACTCGGCATTTTCTTATTTAACTGATAACTCGGCAAAAAATCGAACAATGCCGAGTCTCAGCATCACTTGAAACTGAAATATCGGGTAACTTTATTATTAAACCGATTCTCGGCAACACTAGGAGCCGAGCACAAACGTTAACCAAATTTCAACCGATCTCAGCTGCCTTTCATGCCGAAATATCGGTTTAGCAATGTTGTAAGCCGAGGCTCAGCTTTTCATCTGTCAACCGCCATGTGCCATACTGTTTTCATTCACAAGTGGAGTAAGTCGTATGTTGCTTGTGGAACGGTGAAAAAACATACATTTATTGGCACTAAATACATCAACCGGTTCATGGCTGCTTCTCTCCATCCTCGGTTGCCCCTCACGCTTTTCAAGTTTTGGTTTACCTGATCCGCCCATCTAGCTCGCTGTACTCCAAGTCTTCTTGTACCAGGCATGAAACATTCAATATTTTAAAATCTAATTCAAAGTTTCAAATATTTACACACAATTTCACCGAAATCCCGTTTAACCTCGTTTCTGTTTGTTTCGAATTTTAACCGATTTATCAGTTTGCTCATGCCGAGATTCCCAGTTAAATATATGAGTTTCCAGTTTGACCAAAACCGAGATTATCGGTTAACGTAAAAAAGCCGAGATCGAAACCGAGAGGTCAGCTGTGTGAATCTCGGCTTCAGAAAGCCGAGACTCGGCATATAATTCTAAGTGTGTATTGTTTTTAATTGAAGATATTTATAAAAAAAATGAACTACGAAAAAACTACTACGACGGAGGATTCCTCATCAGTGGAAGTTTTCCCGAGCCATTTAGCTCCCACATCCTGATCCCAATTTTGACAACCGTAGAGTTTGCCAAGACAAAAAATTACGAACCTGATTGGAAACATTACATCGATGTATTTCATTCCGTCTGTTTTGTGTACATTTGCTGTTCGAACAACACACTTTTCTTGTCATAACATGGAAAGTTAGATCGTATTTTTGATATATTTGATGTGCATCTACACAGAAAAATCTGAATTTTCATTATGATGTAAATATTCGAGCATGTAAAATTGTATTTCCTTCCACACGAAGGAGTAACTTGCATGAAACAGTTGTAATAAAGAAGATCTTTTGTATACAAGATTATCCGAAATGAATGGAATGTCCCAGAACTTTACACGATTTATAATTTTAATTAGTAAGTTTTGTGACGCTCCATTTATGTGCATGATATTGAATGCCCTCTACTTTTTTGGGCAGTGTAGTTTTTTCGTTGCATTGTACCGGTCTATAACCGTTTATAGATTTTGCCGAGAGTGAGTAGTAGTTGGTAATTTAACGCTTCCATCTCTTCAACGGTGTAAATATGCACACAACCACACACTTGGTCAAATGGTACTTTTGCTGGGTGAAGTAGTAGGCATCCTACACAGTTAAAATTTTTGTATAATTTTAAATTTATTTTCATACACACATTTGGAACATGAAAATAAATATAAAGTTAAATCATTTAAAAATTTACATGACTTGAAAATAGTGTCAAGTAAAATTCAATGACATTTCGTTTTAAATTGTTCACCTCGTACTTTTACATGCACATTCAATTTGACATTAAACAAATTTTTAAACTTGCTTATAATCGCTTATCTGTTGTTTGGGAAAAAAATCTAACTAATTGAAAATTTTATTGGGGGTTAAATTTAAAAATCCTTAGTTTTTTTTTCGAATGAATAATAAAAGGAATGACTAATCACATTTATGTTCTATTTTTCATTTTTGATTTCTCCATATTTAATAGATCACACTTACATTCTCCTATAGCGATACATTATTCATTTGAGATGTCAATCATTGGTTGGTCACATGGGTTGATTAGACAAGCAAAAGATAAACTTTAAACTATACGTTGCTTTCGACTAACACTGCTGATTTATATTTGCGCATAAAATAAAAGCTTTCCTCAAATATTCTCGCTTTCTCCATAAAAGTCGTTATTCCAACCTCAGTATCTTTTTTAATCCAATCAAATTTCCCAGTTCGAATGGCTCCGGTAGGACAGTGGAGTAACATTCAGATGAATTTCCACCGCAGTTGATCCGGATCGATCCATTATGATGAAAATGAATGTTCTAAATGCGCATACCTTCTGCTCAAATATGAACGAGACTTTATGAATAAAACGGTCCGCGGATGACATAACGCAAAAAAAAAAATTCTAAGATTGGTAGGACTGTTATACGTTTACATGTCAAATTTGAGCACGATCTGTCGCGAAGCTTATTTTTACGGCACTATAAACAAGTCAACCTCCAGTGTGTTTTTCGATTTTTACTATGGAATCAAACGTTGAGCAAAGAATTAGTTTGAAATTTTGTTATTCCAACGGAATAAGTGCTTCGGATGCATTGCAAATGTTGCAGAAAGCCTACACAGCTCGAAAAAGTAGTGTGAATTTCTGTTCATTATCATGCACATAAATGGAGCGTCACAAAACATACACATTTGAATTATAAATCGTGTAATGTTCTGGGACATTCCATGCATTATGATAATATTGTATGCAAAAGCTCATCTTTGTTAGAACTATTTCATGCAAGTCACTGCTTCGTGTGGAATGAAATACAATTTCACATGCTCTGATATTTACATCACAATGTAACAAAATTCAGATTTTTTTTTTGCCTTTCCCCCCTTTCTTCGAGAAACCACCATCACCCCGACGAACTGTTGGTTGAAAATAGCAATACACCAAAGAGAAAAAAACAGCAGAAGAACACCACCCCCCCCCGCCCCCCCCACCACACCAAAACAAAAAAAAAAAAAAAAAAAACACAAAACAAAGAAAAAATTGTACCAAAAAAACCCTATATCACACAGAGAAAGAGCTAACAAACGCACCATACCAAACGCATACGCCCTCCGCATTATACACGATGTTTTGTGTATGACACGTGTGCCCCCGCGTTTTTTTCCAAAATTTTTGAATATTCCCCAAAAAGAGCAACGCAAAACTGTCCCTAAGGAAATGCTCACAATGAGTGATACGGACATCCAGCACATCATAACTGGTGACGAGACTTGGGTCTACGAGTAAGACGTCGAAACAGCCCAGCAATCATCGCGCTTCCAAAATGAACCGAAACCCAAAAAACCGCGTCAAATCGTCGATCGAAAATCAAGGTTATGCTGACTGTTTTCTTCGATAGCCAAGGTGTGGTGCACTCGGAATTTCTTCCGGAAGGTCAATCTGTCAATGCTGAATATTATTTGGACGTTATGAAGCGTTAAAAAAAAATTTGACCAAAAACAACGTTAATATCATTCCTCAAGCGCCGTATTCGCCTGATATGGCACCATGTGACTTTTTACTCTTCCCCAAACTCAAATTGCCGCTTCGTGGTAAACATTTTCAGACGATTGAAGTCATAAAACCAAAAGAGGCATATGAAAAGTGCTATAAGGAATGGAAAAAACGTTGGCATATGTGTATCGCCTCCGATGGTGATTATTTTGAAGGAGACAAAATAAATATTGTAGAATAATTAACCGTTTGTGTTTTATTTAACCAGTCTCGTTCATATTTGAGCAGAAGGTATTATTCACAGTTCTAACACACTATTCCTCCACGCAATCGCAGGCCAACCGAACAGCTTTCGTGTAAAGCGCCACTTCCTTACGAAGGTGTTTTTGTTCGATTCACAGATATTACGAAATTCCGGGGTGAAATTTGAATACTAGCGTATTATTAGTAACCATTTTCAAATCACTCAGAACTGCGATACAAAACGAACATGTTATTTTTTTTGCTACTTTGTGAATCATCTTTGTCATGATCCGGTCAACGCAACGAGAAGGTTGAAACTGAAGCGTCACTCAAGGTGCACACTGTTATTTTTTTCTGTAGTTGGTTTTACATGGTGATTGAAAATTGTAGTTGCATGCATCGAAAAATGGATGCATTTAAAGTGTTTTCAATAGCAATTGTTGAAAAGTTCACCTCGTAGTAATTTCATATAAATTTTAGTGTAAAATCAAAACTTTCAACTTAATAAAGTTAGTCGGTTAACTTTCCATGGTTCAGGACAGATAACGTCTTATAAAGCATATCTAAGCAAAGCACAGCAATTACTTTATGAGTTAAAATTAAAATTATAATTGACCGCTGCATAAGAGTGTATCGAATATAAGTTATCCACATACATTTGCGTTGTACGCATGTATTTGTGATGGTTTTTTATGCTCTGAACACTGCATGCTGTGCGTTTGACTGTCAGCTTTCTTTTGTTTACTTGTTTGTGCGGTTCAAATTCTGCGTTTTCAAAATGTCGCGCATTGAAAAGGAAGTGAAAATTAAGGTTCTGGACACATGGCTAAGTGAGAAGGGTATTACTATGCAAAAATTGGCGAAGCGGTTTGGAATTCATCATGCGAGTGTTAAAACCATCATTAATAAGTTTGGGGAACACTATTCTTTGGATGAGCTACCAGGAAGAGGCAGAAAACCCGGTTCTTCCAACCCGAAACTGGAGCAGAAAGTGGTATCTCTAATCATGAAGAACAAATCAATGTCAATACGTGATTTGGCCAAAAAAGCAGGAACGAGTGTCGGAATGATCCAGCGTATCAAGAGGCGAAACCACCTGAAGACCTACAAGAAGCAGAAAATCTCGAAACAAAGTGCAGAACAGAAGAAGCGAGCAGCAACAAGGGCCCGGAAATTGTATTCGCGTCTTTTGCAGCGTCCGGATGCATGCGTTTTGATGGACGATGAGACCTATGTAAAGGAGGACTCAAAAACCCTTCCAGGTCCACAATACTTTACTGCCGTCGTTGGGGAGGATGTGAGCGATGCGGACAGGTCGATTCAAGTGGAGAAATTCGGTCGGCAAGCAATGTGTTCCTGTGGTTTGAAGTCAACCATTTTTTACACTACCGGAACTATAAATGCGGAAATCTATCGATCTGAGTGTCTCCAGAAGAGATTGTTGCCTTTATATAAGAAGCATAGTACACCTCCACTGTTTTGGCCGAATTTAGCGTCGGCTCACTATGCCAAAACCACTCTCAATTGGCTTGCGGAAAAGGGTATAGATTTCGTTGAGAAAAATATCAATCCACCAAATTGCCCTCAGCTTCGACCCATCGAACGTTACTGGGCAATCGTGAAGAGGGTCTTCAAGAAGACTGGTAAGGCAGCTGGGAACATGCAGGAGTTCAAAAAAATGTGGGCTCAAGCGTCCAAAAAATGCGATGCAACACTTGTCCGGAACTTGATGAAGAGCATTCGATCCAAAGTTCGAAAATTCGTGAAGGAATAACTTAAATTTCATCCGGTCTTCATTATGTTCAAGTTTAACCTCGTACAATAAAGGATCAATTTTTTGTATGAATAAAATATCGGTTTACAACATAATTTGAAAGAAAGTTTCTGGATAGCTTATTTTCGATACACTCCTTATTAGGCTGACTTAAGGGACAGGTACCCTATTTTAACTGGGAAACATGTCCCAGTACATTCAACTAATCATGTTTTTTATTGTTTCATGAAGCACGTAATTAATTATAATGTTTAAAATTGGAAATATCCTTCTTATCAACATGCAACCCTCAGAGTGGACAGAAATTTCTACTAGATCCAAAGATGTGAAGAGAAAGTATTGATAGGCCGTATGAGCACGGCAGGTTGTGAAATTGAATAGAAGTAGTTGAAATTGAGCGTAGGGCATGTTTGAAAGGCGGCATCCCGATCAGTCTGTCCCAGATGCAAAGAAAGATGATCACGTTTTTTAAATGATGGATTGATGTTTTTCAAAAACATCATATTGACGAAATGTCAAAAAAGAATGAATCAAATGACAAAGAATCTATGAATACAGAATACAGAGAGTTTCCTAAAATACATTTAAAAATGGGCAGTCAATTTCAAATCAAACAAACTGCTCTTAATTCCAATTGATTGATTCATCAAATCACAAATGATTTGCCAAATGCACGAGAATTTTAGCACATACACTGAAAATATGTTTTTTAAAATTCGCTTCCGCTCGTTCCATAATCGAATTAATTTGGTAAAATTGTAACCTAGCTAATTTCAAGCAACGTAGTGTCTAAGTTGACGGCTGGTGACACGCTTCGAATCGTCCTTGCTCAATCCACGCCGACTGGTAAACCTTCGTGGCTTGAATCGGAAGCAATGGACGCAGGATCTTGTGATCTTCCGATCTGACGATCTTCCATCCAGCAGTCAAAACTTCAGACGAAGGGCCGCTAACATTCCGGATGGGCCGATGTGCATGAGTTCTTGATGGTACGCCTGGACGATGAGATAAGTTGGTAATTTCAACTGGTCAGCGAGGTGATTGGCGACGAATGCAAATTGATCTCGCCGTGGACTCCAGGTCAGTCCCAGAGTTTTCATAACTCCTTCGCAGCCTTCACTCAGATTCACCAGCTCCTCGCGATCAACTTCAGGGATGCGTTGTAGCAGCTCAGGGGAGTTAGAGCTCCACTTGTGGACCGGGAACCCAGCAAAATTCAGCATTCCCAGGAGCTGGGTCTGACACTCGATAGTCTCTGGTACGGTGTTGGCTCCAGACAGGATGTCGTCGACATAACAGTCTTCTCGGATGATCTCTGCCGCCATTGGGAAGGAGGCAGCCTCATCGATGCTTATATCTAGTAAGCACCTGGTGGCAAGGAATGGAGCGCAGGCTGTTCCATACGTCACTGTTTTCAATTCCAGAACCTGGAGTGGCAATGCTGGATCGGCTCGCCAAAATATCCGTTGGAAGCAGGAGTGAGCTGGTATAACCTTGATCTGCGGATACATCTTGTATATATCAGCCGTGAATACGACGGAGTGCTTCCGGAAGCGGACGAGGATGACAAATATGTCGTTCTGCATGGTTGCTCTCACCAGAAGGGCTTGATTGAGAGCTACGTCGGATGCTGAGGCCTTCGCTGATGCATCGAAGACCACGCGAAGCTTTATGCTGGAGCTGGACGGCAACAGGACCGCATGATGGGGCATGTAATAACGGGCCTTGTTCGGTTCGTCGAATTCCTCCCTGATCTCACGGCAGTGTCCGAGGGCTTGGTAGTCGTCGATAAAGTCGGTGTTGTGGAGCTTCAGGAAGGGTCCTTCTTCATTTGTCGTTCAAGTGAGAGGAAGCGTCGCAGGGCCAGCTGTCGGTTGTCGCTCAGCTGGGGTGAGAATTCACTAAAGGGCAGGGAGATAACGTATCTACTATCTTCGTCTCGGTAGTGAGTGGCCAGGAAGATCTTCTCGCATACCTCGTGCTCCGTGGGTTCGGCGGCGTCTTCGATGTCCCCAATCTCCCAAAACCTCTTCATGGTCTCGGAAAGTGTGGCGGTGGTGGCTATGCAGCACTGCTGGTCGTTCTGCTGTTCCTCGACGTCTCCTGCGACGACCCAACCGAAGGTCAGGTGCAGGTCAGGCAAATCCGCTCGTAGTTGCATCCTTCCTGATTTGAGCAGACGTAGGAAATGAGATACGCCAAGCAGCATGTCAATTTGACCAGGTGTATGGAACTGGGGGTCGGCTAGGAATATGCCGGTTGGTAGTGGCCATTTCGACTCGTCCAGCTGGGTCGTTGGGATGACTCCTGTCACCTTAGGAATCACTAGGCATTTGACGATCGTTGAGAAATCGGAACATCTGGATTCAACTGCAATGGCGATCTTTTCGTGGGCACATGTCCTGACTGTGCCAACTCCGGTGATGGGCACAAGCGTCGGAATTCTTTGGAGGGACAGGCGGTCAGGGATGGCCTTCGAAATGGAGCTCACCTGAGAACCAGAATTTAGCAGCACACGGCAGGGTATCTTCCTGCCACAGAGGTCCCTCAGGTTCACGACAGCTGTCATGAGCATTACCATTTTCTGTTCCAGTGGTTGGCCTTTTGGAACGACGGTATTTAATTACGAGTGAACAGATGTTTGCGTTTGCAATACTGGTTGTACTGCTGAAGTCGTGCTCACCTTCTGCACCGGTGGGGCAGACTTCTCGGGTGCTTGCTTGGATTCCTCATGCAGAAGGGTATGGTGCTTCCGCTGACACTTCATGCAGGTCTTGTTCGACGGGCACTCGTTAGATCGATGGCCACATCGAAGGCAGCTGTAGCACAGGTTCCACTCCTTTACCTTTATTATACGTTGCGCTGGTGCCCACTTGTTGAACGTAGAGCATTCGAAGTGGAAATGCTCATTGTTGCACACGAGTCAGGGCTGGGATTTCGTTGTAGGGGTCGCAGCGTGTGCCTTCTGGCTTGGGGGCTTCACGCTCGACGGCTTGGGGTGTCCTTCCTTCATGGGAGCTGCCTGGAGTTGATTCTGGAATCTTTCCAAAACCTGACACTCGCTCTGTAGGAACTTCATCGTCTGATCGAAGTCCGACAGCTTACCGTGTTCCTGTGTTTTCTCCCACAGCTGAAGATTCTGATCATCCAGCCGTGCCGTGACGATCTTTGTCAGCAGTAAACCAGACATCGCGTAAACTTGGATGTCTTGGTACTCCAGGCCTCCAACGTGCCGATGGACCGTCTTGACCAGCTCCAGCAGATCCTTATGGTTCCTCTTCGTGATGGGTTTAAATTCCAGCAGACCAGTCAGATGGGTGTCGGCGATGACGCGGGGGTTTTCAAACTGGTCCTTCAGCTGTTTCCAGGACTGATAGAAGTTGTTGTCCTGGATCATCTTCGCCGTCCGGAGGCGTCACCGACGAAGGCCTTATCCAGATGGTGCAGCTTCATGGCGTCGGATTCATTGCTGCAAACGACGATGTACTCGAACATCGTCCGGAACTTCGGTCAATGCTCCACGTTCCCATTGAAGCTGGGAATCGGTGGTCGCAGAGGTTGTTGCTGGATGATTACCTGGGGATTGACGATGCCATTTGCTGGAGCAACGGTTTGTGCCAGCGTTGCGGAGAGCCGCTCGATTTTATCAAGCGCCTCGGTATGAAGTTTGTCGAACGTCATCAGCATTTCATCCTGCTCCTCCTACTTCGGCGACGGAGTAACTTAGGATTACCAGGAGTAACCAGGATTTCTCGATGCACTGCGGTGTATTCCTGGTAGTGCACATCGAGCTTCTTCGCGAAGACCTTCAGCAGTGTTGGAATCACCTTCGAAGGATCGTCTTCGACTTCCTCCAGGCTGCGGCTGATGAGCGTGACTTGGCCTACGATTGACTTAGCCACGCTGATGGATCAGGAACTTCACGTCGACCGTGTCTTCTTCCCTTTTCTTCGGTGTGTAATCGAGTCCCATTTTGCCTCGTTACACGTACACAACACTCGCGACAAAACAACTTCACGGTACGCGAGTAGCGTTGTTAAAGCCACTCTAACGCTTGTACACACGTCGCACACAACTTGTTGAAGCCACGTGAACGCTTTTTACAACACTCACAACCTCGCGTTGTTGAAACCACGCGAACACTTTTGGTTCCACGGAACAAATGGCGATGGTTTCGGATTACCACACGCGATTTCACTTTTTGGATGACCAACGGTTGGTCGACACACTAACTTACACCCTGGTGTCCTAGCAGGCTGCTCGGATGTCACCAGTGGTACCGATTAGCGCACTAATCGGCAGGCTTCACTTGACTGGTCACAACGAAGGCCAGAAGCGAAGGGTTGCTTCCACTAGTCGCCTAATTGACCAGCAGAAGGCTTCGGTAGTTAACCGGGGATGGACCAAATGTTGAGGCGCCTGGATTGCCTCAATGGGAAGCTTCTTTCCTCGCAAAGAAAGAAGACGGTTGTTGCTTTTACAAGTCATTATTTCTTTAGTCAGCTCAGACTACTTATTTTTTACTTGACCGTTAGCCGGGTCAAAAAAAAAAAATGATTCCAATTTGCTCCACTAACCTACTGCGTTGTTTATGCCTCCTTTGGATTGGAATTAAACGAGGGGAAATTTAACGCGCCTGTTAAAATTAATTATTTGTTTTCCTGTGTAAGCTATGTAGGAAAAATTGCTCTAAATCGGCAATGTCAAAAGCTACAGAAAAAAATAGGCAATCAAAATTGCTGAAAATAGTCCGATCTACAAGTTTTTGGTGAGATATATTCATTTAATTCTGCAAATAAAAAAGTTAGATTTTCGATTTCTCTGATAATAACTACCCTAGAAGGGCCTTGTTTTTAGAAACAACTTTGTAGAAGACAATTTTGCTCCAAAACTTCAAATTTAGGCTGAAAATGTATCTTTCCAGCTAAATTCGCATTCTGGACCACTATGCATTGGCTTATCCCGAAAAAAAGTGCTGTCTGAAGTTGCGACTTCATACCCATCATTAATCACGTTGCTTCTAACGAAGCATCATGGTCTAGTGAGATCAACCACGAATGCAATAAAAGCTTTTCTCAAAAGTGCAGGATCAAACCACAAATCAGAAATATTAAAAACAATAACAGCTCGTTGTGTTGGGCTTTTTTTTCAATTACATTTCGAGTGGATATAACAGAACTGTCAATCATTCATGCAATGCTAGCTTAAAAACATGTTGTAGATCATGTTATATTCAAGTTAAAAACAATATCTTTCAAAACTCGTCTGTCATATTAAACTGCCTAAGGCGCTCGAAGAAAATAACAGCGCTGATTAAAAGAATGTTTGCATAGATTCCAGTTAAGATTTAGGGTTTCATTCGGTCTAAAGGGTGTCCATAGTTAAATTGCATCACTTTAAACTCGTCCGCAAAACCAAGTCTCCCACCCGATTGTCATGAAATATTCAGGGAAGAAAATACAATGTATAATCTTGATTAAGGTATTTTTATTTTGTGTGTTTTGAAAAACGGAAGCAGTCGTTTTTTCAGGCATTCATTCATGTATACTTAACCATTTTCAGTAGAAGTTGTCACGAAAGGCTTGCTCCGTTTACCACACGAACAAATCTCCTGCCAAATCATGAATTTCTTGGGGTCTTTCGCAGTCACATACTGGTTGCCGGGAATTTGTTTAAAGTCCGCTTTTACGTGTGTTTCATCGTCCATGATGCAGCAGTGTGGTTTCGTCAACATTTGTGTGTACAGCTTACGCGCACGTGTTTTAGCTGTCCTATTCTGTTTTTCATTGCGGTTTGGAGCTTTCTGAACTTTGAATGAACGGAGCCCGGCTCGTTTCTTGGCACGAAACGTTTGGTCAAGTGCAGTTTTTTCGCGACATCCCGAACGGAACAGTTGAGTTTCCTTTTAATGGCAGCAACCACTCGTTTGTGATCCTTCACACAGTACGGAACAGGTTTTCTACTACTCACCTTCTTCCGATCGACAGTTAAACGTTCCAAAAACGTTTTATGACACGAGACACTGTAGACTGGTAAATTTTCAACATCCTTCCGATGGCTCGGTACGAAAGAAGTGGGTTGTCGAGGTGCGAGTGCAAAATGTTCTCGCGCACTTGCTGTTCCTTCGACTCCATTTTCGAAATAACGACACATTTCACAATAAAACTAACGCAGTGTGAGCAATACACGCTGAGGTCATTTCACCCAAAATTTCGTTGTAATCAACTCAAAGGGCGAAATCTTATAGCTTATTGAAAGTGTTGCAATTTACTGTGGACACCCCTTATATATTTACCAAATATGTCATTAATTCAGCGATAATGAACGAAATCATGGTGCTATCAGGATAACTGATTTATTACCAAGCAAATGGGGCATTTTTAATCAATTTATAGTTGTCCACTTCCACGTAGTTTTCCATTTAATTAACTTTTTAGACATTAATGCTTCACTGGTTAAGCTAAACAGATTATATTATCTGTCTTATCTGAATTTGGCTAAATTGAACTCAATAGACCGAGAAGTACAGAAGTACAGAAAGTACAGAAGTACAGAAAATAGTCACATTTTATTAACTAACTGTTCACATAGATAAAATAAAAATGATTTAACAAGAAATCCGTTGACCCAATTTTAGGAACATATTTTTTTCGAATTTTCCGATGAGTAGACCCAATTTAGTGCTTATAGACCGACATTACATTCATATCCCTCGAAAGTTTCTGACTATATGAAATGAGTTGCGTAACTTCTCGTGATACATACATTACTAGTTAAATATCACTTACAGCTAAAATACTTCATGAGTTATAATAAAAAATGTGATCGATCATTGCGTATTAGGCTGAGTCAAGGGACACATACCCTTTTTTATAATAATTCAATAGAACAAAAAAATTCAAAAATGTTTGAAGCGTTAATTCAGTTATTGTCATTTAAAAAGTTGTATCCTTTGTCCATTCGTATTTAGCGTACAGTAAAGTTCTGTTAAGAAACATTCAAATTGTTTTAAACTGCAATGTCTTCTTGTTCTGGAAGGATCTAGTTGGCACTACACATGAATGTCGTGTTGTCGATAGCGTTGACAGGATTCGAAAAACACTGTTGGCAGTCAGTTCTCTTTCTGTTTTCGACCGAGACGGTTGATAGTTTTGTTCGTTCGCGTCTTCTTTTCTATGGCATAGGGTATGTGTCCCTTGACTCAGCCTACTATGCAACGATCGATTACATTTTTTATTATAACTCATAATGTTTTGAAGCTGTAAGCGAGATTCAACTAGTTATACACTTGCTAAGGTAACTTATCAGACATTTGGTAGTATAATCACGAAAAGTTACACTACTCTTTTTATGAACTCAGAAACTTTCGAAGGATATGGATTTAATGTCGGTCTATAAGTACCAATAGGTCTAGTGGATGCAACTTCGTCCCATTCGTTGGATTTATTACTAAATCAGTCTTCGTACGGTTTTTTTTTCTAATTTTATGAATTAAGGCATTTCAGCTGTATTCGCTTTACTTAGCACAAAATTTCACAAAACAAACTAAAATCAAACTGCTTCGAAACACTTAAGTGATGTTCATATATGATGTATCAACCATTCTATAATGAAAACATTATAATTCACTATACAATAATTTTGTTCCTTCGGTTTGTGTTTAGATGAGCCACTTGAATATAAAAAACCGCAAACTCATGCATTTCCACTTCAAATTTTACCAATAACAACCTTTTTACTACATTATTGGTACAACAGGCCATAGTTGAGAACATACAAAACATTATGTCCCCAACATTGAGTCTACGATTTTCTTGTAAAGTCATTGTTATTTTAGTTATGTGAACAGTTAGTTTGTAACGTGTAACCATTCTCTGTACATCCAGAATGCATTACTCGCTTTATCGATTCAATTAAGCCAAATTTAGATCACTTTAAGATCGAGTACATCATCTGTTCAGCTTAACCAGTGAAATCATGATGCCCTAAAAGTTCAATAAATCGCAAACTACGCAGAAGTGAACAACTATAAGTTGATTAATATTGTCTCAATTGCTTTGGATAACATCGGTGATCTTCATAGCAACATGATTTTGTTGATAGTCGCTAAATTAATGACATATTTGGTACATAGGCCGAATGAAGGTGATAGGCTAACATTACATCCCCTTACCCTAGTAATCAATTTGGTCGCTTTTGTTGTATCAGCAATGTGCGAGTTGAAACATACTGTGCGATTTAAGATCGGCAATGGAGCGGATAAACCAGCCATAGCCGAAGTGGCTAATTTCGTCAAAGTCTTCGATGAAATTTAAGGTGCATATAGGATAGCAGAGAAAAAGTCCCTCGCCGTCAAGTTCAGGTCTGAGCGGTCGATGAAGCACGCGTTGACCGCCAACTCAACGAACTGATATTTCATTATGGGAATGGAAAAAAGGTAAAAGTGCACATGTAGCATGTCCAAGATCATGTCTGCTATGTGCGAATATACGATCTTCGAACCATCGTAGGGCCCCGACCAGGAGATCGTTACGGTGTTATGGAAATATGGACGCCTAAAACGCGTCATGCGGGAGAAATTTCAGGCGGAGCTGGGCATACCCGCCTGCACTAGTGTGCATGGCGCATTCATGGATGTGAAGCAGAAAATCCCGTCTTCGCTGCACTTTGCCAGTTGAAAAGTAACAACCTACGACCAAGGCAACAAAGACAAATGCTACACCTGCAAGGAAGAGGGACATCTGATGGCTTCCTGTCCCAACCGAGCCCGGAGTTAGCCGAAAATGCGTCGTCAAGAAACGGAGTAGCCCGTAGACTGAAGGCAGCGAATTTAAATAGAACAAGAAGAAATTAAAAATAAATCGTCTGCACGAAAGAAGAAGAACTATGGTTTGTTTAAAAATAGTTTATTTTTGTGTAAATAATCTACCAAAATTGCCTATACCTCCGTAAAGCTTACATGATTGAGCGGTACAAATTAATAACCAGGTCGGAAAAAAAATTCATTTGGCAGTTTCTTGCATCTGGATTATATGTTGAAGATAATCTGAATAAGAGTTTACTGCTTGCTGTCATGTTGAATATTATTAATAAAAACAAATTTATGAAGATATGTATTGGAAAATATTTTTTTACACACACCTAAACGTTCCTAGAAAACAGTGCATGAAAACTTTAGAGCTAAAGTTAAATATTTCACCATGAAATCTGATATGCATATCAATTTGGAATCGGTACTACCAGTCGCAGAGTGGTTGAAAAATGACGCAAAGTGGTTGGAAAATGACGTGTGTTTGAAAGAAAAATATCTTGTTACATTTTTCAAAGTTTTTATAATAAAGATTTCAAGAGTCATTTCTAATTTCCACCAACAGCATACTTACGGTTGTATTAAACCGGTCAAAAGCGGGTTTTCAGCATTATGGAGAATGACTGTCTGTCCTTTTCATCTGCCCGGAAAAACATATAAGCTGCTCACGAATATTTTGCTGTTTTACTGAAAATAAGTTTATTTTCGCATTAACTGCTTCAACGAGTCGTCACTTCAAGAAATACATAAACGCAATTGTTCCTATGTGCGAATGTCTGGTTTGAATTATACGTGATATCAACGGAACGTGAGATGCCGGTGAACCGCATGGTCTTCGTCATCATTGGTGTCGTCAAACGCCGAATCCTGGCCGCAGGCACTGTTGGAGGAGTACAAACGCTGCTCGTTTGATTCGCTGTCGCTGGTGCGGTTAACTTTATGGTTGATGATGGTGGTTGGGTTTGCTCGGTATCTGGTCCCTCCTGAAGAACGGTTCGTCCCGGTTCGCTATGGAGTTTAAGCTGTGTTGTGTATTGTGCTTTTTCTCTCTGCATTGTGCTTTGTCTTAGAGTACCAAGAGAATTGTAACTGTTAAAATGGCTATTAATGTTCCTAGTGTCGAGTTTTTCTGCTGCTTGTGTCACATTGTTGTAAAATTTGAAAATTGACTTCCTTCAACTTTTGAAGTGTGATATTTTTACAAAGAGATGTTTTTTTTGGTTATGCCTTCGTGACATATTCAACTGTCGGTAAAAAAAAAAGTATGGTTGACTGTAATATGTTACGGTCCGAGAGCCCACAGTTTGGAGTGCTCTCGTCTCCCGTAACGATGACGTAATTATTGGAGATTTTTTGACTTGACCTGCGGCTGATGCTTTAACTTGGTCACAGTTGCTAGATGAACCTTTCAAAAGTATGGAGTTACAAAAGTCTTTTGATACATCCTTAACACGCTGTGCTATTGATATATCCTTAACACGCTGTGCGCTTGATAAGTTCTCGAGTTATTCATAAATTTGTGTTTTATTTGTATATGAGCCCTCCTTTCAGAGAAAGGAGGGACTCGAGTCAACTTAGAAACATTTCTTGCCTTCCAAAACCTCTACCTGCCAAATGTGGTTCCATTTACTTGATTGGATCTCGAGTTCTGCAGAAATTTGTATGGAAACCCCCCTCCCTTCCCCTTCCAGAAACATTTCTCTCCTCCAAAAACCTCCACATGCCAAATTTGGTTCCATATGCTTGATTAGTTCTCGAGTTATGCACAAATTTGTGTCTCATTAGTATGAGAGCCCCCCTCTTACGGATGGCGGAGGAGTCTTGAATTACCTTAGAAATATTTCTTGCCTTCAAAAACCTCTACCTGCCAAATTTGGTTCCGTTTACTTGATTAGCTCTAGAGTTATGCAGAAACTTGTGTTTCATTTGTATGGGAGCCCCGCCCCTCCTAGCAGAGAGAGAGGAGGGGTCTCGAACTACCGTAGAAACATATATCGCCTTTAAAATCCCCGCAAGCCAAATTTGGTTCCATTTGCTTTATTAGATCTAGTTATGAAGAAATTTCAGTTTCATTTGTATGACAGCACCCCTTCTAGGAGAGGGGAGGGGTCTCAAACCACCATAGAAACATTTTTCGCCACCAGAAAACCCCACATGCCAAATTTGGTTCCATTTGCTTGATTAGTTCTTGAGATATGCAAAAACTTCTGTTTCATTTGTATGGGAGCCTCCCTTTCTAGAGAGGAAGGGGTCTCAAACTACCATAGAAACATTTCTTGCCTCTAAAAACTTCCGCATGCTAAATTTGAGTTCCTTTGCTTGATCAGTTCATGAGTTATGCAGAAATATCCCGAGCAAAGGATTATACCAAATTGATAACAAGTTCTAATACCAGGTTATCATTTTTTGATCACTGAATAAACAGCCAACATAACAAAATGAATAACAAAAAAATACTCGTTGAATATCATAATAATAACTTATTTTGTTATCACTGCGAACAACTTGATAACAAATCCTGTGTTGTAAGCAAATTTATTGAAATAGTTTCAATTTATGTTATCAATTTGATATCAAATTCTCATGCTAATAACTGAAAAAAATTTTTGATTAAAAGCAAAATTTCTTGTTCAAATATACTGGAAATTTTTATAGTTTTACAATTCAACTTATGACGTTCATAAAAAATAGTGTGTTCAAAATGATAACATATGATACCAAAATTTGCCAATGGTGATAACTAAATTTGTTATGTGATAACAGCGAAAATCAGAACGATAACTGGGATAACAGAATTTGTTACTCATATGATATCACCTTTTTTTTTTTTTTTCTTTTGCTAGGGATGTGTTTCATTTGTATGGGAGCCCCCCCCCCCTTTCAGAGGAGGGAGGGGTCTCTTACTATCTTAAGAACCTTTCCCGGCCCCAAAAACTCCTGCATACTAATTTTCACGCCGATCGGTTCAGTAGTCTCCGAGCCTATTGGGTTCAGACAGACAGACAGACAGACAGACAGACAGAAATTCATTTATATATATATATATAGATAGACAACTTTCCTTTCACTTCCATACAAATGATTAAATCACTGTCCTTGTTCAATCACTAAATATGAGAAACCATAATATTTTGAACTTGATATTGAAAAATTGTAGGCAAATCGTGAATTATTATCATCAATCATCAATACGTTGTGCTATCTTGGTCTCTTTCTGGTTAATAAGTATGCGGATAATTTACTAATGAGCGCTTCCGTGAAATGCGATCACCAAATAAAGACACACAGAGGCACCCAAGAAGGACCAGATATAACAACTTATTCTCGTTCTTTTTTTCATTATATTTACGAGTTTACGGTGATTTTTTTTTTTGCATGCATGCTTTTGGCAGTTAGTGCTAGTTACATACTTTCCAAAACATACCAAAACGAACCATCGGCTTCCTTCAAAGCGAGTATCACGTCAACACTTTTCTTCGTATTCCTTAATTGACCAGCTTTCGGACACACCAGCGCCGATATTGCTTCATAATGGGTCACCAGTTTTTACACATTGAGGATGTATGTTAGTCCCAAACACCATCTGTTGGTTTTTTGTGTAAATACAGCTGATCTGGCAATAACGCAGTAGCATCCGTGGGTGGTCCATCATACGCATGGTTATGCTCATTATGGAAAACGAAAGAATGTATCCAAAAGAAATGAGACGCTTACTTTGAGTTACTTTCTAGAGTGTGGGTTAAATTTTGACTGAAACTAGGCAAGAGTTTACGTAAAGTTTACGTTGGCATCACAATCTGTCAAGTGGTTATCGAGAAGGCATCGGAACAAGATCAGAAAATTTATGTGCACCGTCGTGGAAAATCCGGATGGTGAAGTCATTCAAGGAGACCCAGACGACCGAGCGGTGGCCAGGCTCCGGCAGAAAACCGAAGACAGCTGATCCGGTATAGGCAAGGAAGGTGTTGAATCTATTCAAACGTCGGCCGAACCTTTCGATTCGCAATGTGACAAAGAAATCGGAGGTTTCCTTGTTTGTCGAAAAAACAATAAAACATGACGGCCTCTAAGTCTACAATGTCAGGGAGGCAACAAACAGGAACGACAAACAAAACACGTTAGCCAGGAAGCTGTACCGAGAGTGGCTGACGGAACCGAGGTACAACGTGATGTGCGACGAGACTTACATTAAGGCGGACACAAAGCATGACAACTTTTTAAATGACAAAGCATGAGGGGCATGCGTTTTACGTTCCACATCCCGGTTGGATGGTGGTTGATGAGGTAAGGAAGAAGAAGGGTGCAAATTCGAAAAAAAATCTTGGTTTGGCGAACCATCGGTGGGTGTGGAGAGATGAGCCAGCCATACTTCAAGACGGGTACCAAGAATGGGCAAATCTACCGAGAGGAGTGTCTCCAGAAGGGCCTGCTACCCTTCCCACGGTCTGATGGAGACACTGTTTTAGAAGGATTTGGTATCCTGCCACTACGCGCGGCCAATACTGGTACAGAGATATCAATATTGTTCTTTTACCAAAATACTTCAACCCACCGTACCGTGGATAGAAGATTCAATTAATTAATGTTGTAGAAACATAATCATAATTTTTTAGTTTAAAGGGTGTTTTGATCAAAATTTGGTCGATTTAAACTTGACGCATTTCCTTTCATCGTGCATTAAAAAATTTTGCACATCCCTCATTTTGAAGATGTGTGCGATTTTTTGATTAGCACTTCAGTTATCAAAATGTCGTCGAAACATCGAACTTTTGCACGTGCATGGCGAAAATCCAAACTACTCTCACGCCAAGTTGGCGAAATGGTTGAATGTGGCTAAAACAACTGTTACCAACGTATTAAAAGTGTTCGGTAAACGTTTGTCGACAGCCAGGAAAGCTGGATTGGGGGAAATCGAAAGCCGGAGGCCACCGCGGCGGCAAAAAGAGTTGCCCGCTGTTTCGAGCGGAACCCAGACCTAAACAAAACACGTCGGCCAACGCACGATCGCGAAAGTTGTACACGACGATGCTGACAAAGTTTGATTGCGTGGTACAGGACGATGAAACTTACGTCAAGGCAGACTTCAAACAGCTTCCTGGACAGGAATTTTATACGGCAACCGGACGGGGAAAGGTGGCAGATATTTTCAAGCACATTAAACTGTCGAAGTTCGCGAAGAGATATCTGGTGTGGCAGGCCATCTGTACCAGTGGCATCGGATTGTGATCGGAACCGTCAACCAGGAAATTTATCTGAGCGAGTGCCTAAAACACGTCTTCTGCCTTTCCTGAAGCGACACAATTGTTTTGTTCTATTTTGGCCGGATCTGGCATCTTGCCATTACGGATAAAAGGCCATGGAGTGGTATGCTGCCAACAACGTTCAAATAGTGCCCAAGGACAAGAATCCTCCCAACACGCCAGAGCTCCGCCCAATCGAACAATATTGGATCATCGTCAAGCGGAACCTTAAGAAGACTCAAAAAGCTGCTGTTAGCGAGAAACAGTTCAATGCAAACTCGCGTTCTGTGGCGAATAAAGTGGTAAAAAGGAAGCTTAGCTGAATATTTCTCCTGTATTCTGTATTAACTGAATTTGAAAAAGAAAAAGAATATGACTTATTAATAAAAACTTTGATCGACTCACACACATTACTGTTTGACCAAATTTTTATCGGAACACCCGTTATTCCCTGAAAGTTTGAAGGAAACCCGAATATTGAAGGTCACTATAAGTTGTGTGATTTTTTTCAAACATTGTCCTTTACTTGTTTTCCCAATGAAAAACCACCATCACAATAAGCTTTATATTTTTGCAATGTTTTTTTTTTTCGATTTAAAGGATTCTTTTTATTTTATAACAAGTATTTATTTGGTAGGGTTAATCGCGTAAGTTTTACAAAGCCGATAAACAATTGTTTTTTGATAGAAACAATGACTTGATATCCTATTAGTAGGACTTGGACCTTTTACTAGAGGTTTACCCGAGGTTAATTTGATGGCAGTTATTGGGGATGTATTGGACAGAGGAACATGAAAATGAGAGATTTAAATAATTCTAAATGGTGTTTTGTTTCGAGAAAATATAACGTTATGTTAACTTTAAAATAACCACTGTTTCAACAGATATTACTTTTGACTCACTTCTATAATACAGGCTGTGTTTGGTTCTATGATGTTTTGTGAAACTCCTTATAAAACCATAACTTGTTTCACATGCCTCGACTTTTCACCTGTTTTTGGTAATAGCAAAATAATGTTACAAGTACTGGTTACTAAGTTTAACTACTGAAAGATGTATTAAAGTGATAAATTCAACGGTTTAAGGTTTGTTGCTTGGGATGCGGGGAATTTGTTAACACAGTGTATTCGGTGAGTAATCTTTTATTTTTCCTCAGGTCGTTGCTAATTGTAACCATGAAATGCTTGAATCCTGAAGAACAGTATTCGTATTGCCCCCATTTAATCTTTTGTTCATTCGATCTTTTGCCCCTTGGACGTTTTGTCTGGTTGACGTTTCGTTCATTCGGAAATCATTTTATTACATCGGGTAAAATTTTCAGAGGAGAGTAAACCAAAAATTTATAAGGGTGCAAAACTTTGGCACCATTTATTGCAAATAGTTGTACATTAAGCTGGCCAGAAGAAATTGTTTGCTAATATAATTTCTCTCAAAAAAATATATTAGTGCAATTAGAGCACTCAGGTTTTATTTAATAGATAATAAGCCTTAGTTTTATCTAAATAATTTTGCACTGCGATTATTGTACAAAATTATTTTTTTTTGGTTGCAATGTGAATCACGTCAGAACCAAAATAAATCCACGTTGTCTGCAAATATTTACTTTTTTGTAAAGATGATCCATGAACATACTCTGAGAGACAGGATCTTCATTCAAATGACCATAAAATTGAGCATCAAAAACTCATGTTTGTCTGTTTTACCTATGGTTGTTGGAGGCTAAACTCGCGGAAAAAAGCAAGAATCATTGTTCGACGTGCTTAACATAAATTTAATTGAGCTATCATGTGTCCAATCAAATGGCCGTGACCATGCATCCCTTAGTAGACAAATAAAAAATCAATAAAAACGGCTGATCCAGTGAATTCGATTTTATGTCAAAAGAAGCTGAATGGATTCCGGGTACGTGGGTTACAAAACTGTAAGATTCATGAGCTGGGCCACGTGGGACTTTTGCAATCGACCTTGCAGGTAGTCAATTAGGATAGAAGCTCCTTCTTCTAAGGGAAGCACTTGCTCGCCATAGTAACTTGAGAGGAGACGATGTACGGTATCTGTTTGAACTAGATGTGTGCCGAGCTTGGGAAAATTTACGCCTTCCGGGATCATTCATAAATCGTATCATGCTGTCCTCTTGCTGTTGTAGTTGTCAGTCGCCTCAGGTGTTAACGAGAGATGTATTATTATACACGACTATTATGCGAATGAAAACATAAACGCAGGAGTAGAGGATATAGTTTCACTTTAAGAGTTACTATTACACAGAGTATAAAGCAAAAAATATTGCTAATCATAATTATGTATGTTTTTATTTGCTATCAACTTGTTGTTCTGAATTAGCCATTAGCTATTTGTTGTTGTCGTGGTGTGCTAATTTTTGAGTGTCCAAATTAAGATTTCGCACTTACTGTTGCTGAGACGCCATTTTAGAAAATCTTACTTCAAAGTTAACAATATGCATTACGATCCGAGAGTGTCACGCTCCACTGACAGCATAACTATAAATAATGGCAATTTAACTATACGTAAAGCAACGATGCAATTAAGTAACAAGAAATAGTTCCGGATAGGCTTCATTATGTTTAAAGTTTCAATTTAATTATAAGAAAAAGTGTAACTATCTCCTTCAAATGTTAAAAAACAAGCAACAAACGAGAACGCCAATGATATCATTATCCTAGTCATTGGCAAACCAGGGACAAATCACGTCAGATTATGTCTGTAACAAAAATTGTGGCATTATTGCTGTACACTTATCATTTTGGTCTGAAATTCCCTGTTTTGGACTAGACCATTTCTTTTTGTTATAATATTTGCGAATTTTTTGGTGATAATCGTATACAGTAATGGAAACATGAAAATATCGGCCCTGCTATTTCAAACAATCTCTTTAATCTGCTCAAAATACGATTAGCCTTTGTGACAAGTTAAATTGTGATGATGTGATGTGATGAGATAAGAACCCACTATCTTCTGCTTGTAACTGGATTGTAACTGTTAAAATTCGTCCACATTATTTCCTTAATCTTTTAGGCTATAGTAAAATTGTTAATATGCTATCTAAATTTTTCATAGAAATACGGATTTTTGAAGATGGTGTGAACAAAAACAACTTTTTCAACATATGTTATGAACACTTCCAATTTATAAATTTGATCGATATGAAATTTTGGTAACATAAGGTCAATAATATTGATAATTGACAAAGTTGCAGAAGGTTGAACATGACGTTTTCTGGAAGCAAAATTTTTATCGGCTTTTTTTGCTACTGAGTGTAATACTACTAAACAAAATGTTTTAAAATACAATCCTCAGTCTTCAGTCGCACCCCTCACTTCGCTATTGTCAAAATGACAAAATTGCCCAGGCTACGCCAACCAGCGTCTCCGTGTTTCAGCTGGCAGTATTTTGTGATCATATGACTCGTGGAGGCGTGAGACTCAGCAACATATTCAGAACCCTGAAGTTTGTGGAAGGTGCCAGAGTTATCTTTGAAAACAACGAAACCAGTGGATCCATAATGGCGGAATTGACGTGTTGGCACTTTTCAGTAAAAATACATGGAATTATAATTGGACGAAGTTGATCCGAAATCCCATGAGATGCTTGTTTCATGGAAAGATAATAATGAATTGAAGAACTGTTTTAAGTAAAGTGAGCATGGTCTGGAGTATAATGCGGAAGACACATATCCGACGATATGTAGCGGTGGTGAATTCTCATAAATTGAGATTGTGTGTGTAGTTCTACAATTAAAACAAAAATCTATTACAAATGCTTTTTCTCTCTTCACATTTGATCAATATTCTGAGCGAGAGCTTCCAGAACCATGTAAGCAAAGTCCAATAACTATACAGTGAATTGATCACTGTGCAATTCATCTATATTTCCACGAACCATTTTTACAACATCTGCTAACCATGCACTCTTCAAGTGCAGGCAACAAATCATTGCACCATGCTGAGTACATTGTACTCTGTAGACACAGTCAAGCAGAAGATCGAATTACAGAACACTGTCTCCAGGGACACTGGCGCGGGAACCAAATTCTTTTATGCAGATGTTGCGTTTATTTCGAACAAGTACCGATCGTCGCCGATTGGGCCGATCGAAGGCAAACACCTCCTCCACTCGGATAGTCTCTATGTATAGGTTTGTAGACTTTTGGAAACGAACTAACAATAAGTTAATATTTAATAAAACACGAGAGTCTTTCTTGACAAGTGAACGAGTAACGTTGTTCTCCATGCGAAGATCCGAACGTCTTACATCTTCTTACAACCGATTTTGGAGCGTTTTAACTCCTGCCAGAACTTCTAGACTCATGTTAGCGTTTCATTGAGTGCATACAGCCAAGAAAAATACACAGACAAAGATATTGAATTCGTTCCAATTTTATGAGGTGACTTTTTCTTGCCGATGTAAATGTTTTCGAAGAGTTATGAGTTCTTTCGGATGTGCACCCTACCATGTGCCAAGAATTGAACGAAGAAAGTTGACTTATTAAAAAGGGGGCTGACGCATGGTCCTTGGGTACGCCCATGTAACTAATTCTGGAAGCTGTTGCTTTTCTGACAACTACAAACTATTTACAATTCCGGGAGGTCCTCATCTGTGAAGATTTTCTGACAGGATTTTAATAGAACCTGAATCAAAAGTCCCATTTAAAGGGTGGAACGGTCAAAAATTGGTCAAACATGATTAAGTGCATACTTGATCTATCTTTATTTATTTTTGAAGTTTATCGTCTACAAAACACAGGAAAATTATTTGATTAGGCTTCTGATTTTCCAAATGCGAACTGTAGGGCTTTACGTTTCACACATTCCATCAAGTTTTGTACTGCTGTTATATCCACCTTATTTGATGCTGAACGTCTGTTTGCCTTGAACTGTGTTTCACTTCCAACTGTTACAAGTTTTGAGTTCTCTGGAGGTTTCTCTTTAAAATTGCTCATTATTTTTCAAGTGGGTGCAGTTCAAGTTCGGAAGGTTTTTCTCCTTGGGTACGGTTTGCAAACTATTGGCGGTATATCATTCCAGAGCCATTTTCCGTAGTGGCAAGAAGCGAGGTCTGACCAAAACAGCACGGAAGAAAGGCAATAAGCGTTTTTGCAAGCATTCCTTGCAAATCGCCTGCCAAACCAAGTATTTTTTCGGGAACTTTGACACATTTTCTAATTTAACTTATCTTGAACCTTTCTTTTTTCGGTAGCCTTAAAGGTTGTACGGAATCAAACTGCACCATGGCTGTAACTTTTTATCCGTTGGGTATTTTCTATTGAAATTTTGGGTGGAATTCGTTCAATGTGTATTTGTTTACGCTGTGTAAGTTTCATTAGCAGATGTGCAATCGTTGCGAAGATGGAGTCGGAAGACAGCAGCGGCGCAAAGAAATTTTGCGCACGTATCTAGAAAATCCGGATCTTTTTCATCGTACCATCAGCAGGAAGCTGGGAATGGTACATTCTACGGTGTCTCGTGTTTTGAATCGGTACCACGAACGTTTGACCATCGATCGGAAAGAAAAAAATTGGCAAAATTGGATCTCCGTATAGTGTTAAGGATCACAAGCGGGTAGTTCAAGCTTTCAAGAGGACTCCCAACAGTTCAGTAGTTCGAGATGTGGTGAAGAAACTGAATCCAACCAAAACTTTCGTGCAAGATGCGAAAAAACGTGAAGGACTACACACGTACAAAGTCCAAAAGGCGCCTTATCGCGATGAGCGGCAGAATACGGTAGAAAAAAAAACACGTGCACGGAAGCTCTAAACTCAGATGTTGACGAAACCACATTGCCTCGTTATGGATCATGAGACGTATGTAAAAGTAGACTTCCGGCAGCTTCCGGGGCTCCAGTTTTTCACTGCTCATCATAAATTCGATGTCCCTGAGGACGTTAGAAAGCAGAAGATGTCAAAGTTTGCCCAAAAATATATGATTTGGCAAGCAATTTGCTCGTGTGGAAAGCGGAGCACCTCATTCATGACAACTGGAACGGTCAATGGGCAGGTGTACCTAAAGGAATGCCTCCAAAAGCGTTTACTTCCTCTTCTGAGGTCACACGATGGTTCTAAGATTTTCTGGCCGGATTTAGCCTCGTGCCATTACTCGAAAGAGGTTTTGGAGTGGTACAAGACTAAGGAGGTCAATTTCATACCGAAGCATCTCAACCCCCCGAACGCACCGGAACTTGAAAAGTACTGAGCCGTCATGAAGCAGGCACTTCGGAAGCATCCTAAGGAAGTGAAATCGGAGGAAGATATGAAGAAAAAATGGATAGCCACGCAAATAAAAGTTGGTCCAAATGTTGTACAGGACCTTATGAGTAGTGTAAAGAAGAAGGTTCATGCATTTGGCTATTGAATTGAAATTGAATAAAATAAACATGGGAAAATATTCATAACAGGTTTTATTTTACTCCCTGAAAGTTTGAAGATGATTTGTTGAACGGGTGAATTTTGCCGAATATTTGTGTGTGTCACTCACAATTTGATTCCGTACACCCTTTATTAAACTCCGGCTCGTTTCTTCGCTCTTTACACTGTTGTGTGGGACTTTTCCAATTTGTTTCCGATATCTCTGATGGAAAAATTGGGATTGCGTTTGAAAATGCTGGCCACTATTCTTCCGGTCGCTGCGGCTTCCTGGTTTCGGTTTCCACCTGATCCTGGCTATCTTACAGTTGTCAGACGTTCGCCGAGCACTTTTATAACATTCGTCACTGTTGATTTTGCAATATAAAGTGATTTTGCCAAGCTGGCGTGAAAATAATTTGGATGTTGCCTATACGAGTGCACCATTTTGTTACGCTGCTCTTCTAGCTTCGACGCCATTTTGACAACTGAAAATGGCAAAAACAAAATAGAGTCAACATTTCGTAGGGGTACGGGTACCTACAAAATGAGGGGTGTTCAAGTTTTTTAAATGCACGATGAAAAAAAAAAACGTCATATTTGAGTCGACCAAGTTATGACCGTTCTATCCTTTAATGTCCAGGAATACTGAAGTCAGTTGGTCCTTGTGCGCATAGGCTACTTGAATATCTGTAGATAGCAGCGCTAGACACTGTTTTTTTTTCTATTGCTCTTGCGGAACTCAAACTCCGAATTTCATAGCAAGTTATTCGATTCGAACCAGTGGTCGAGCCTTTGAAGAATTAATTTCTCCAACAATTTCCTAATACATGAAAGCATAGCAATCGGACGGTATTATGATGATTATGATCAGACTCTGGTTCACCAGGTTTTTGGATAGCTATTAATTTGCCCGGCCTCCACTCAGGCGGTACAATGTTGTTTCGAAGTAACGAATTAATTAAGTCCAACAAGCGTCTTTTTGCGATATTTGGGAAATTTTTCAGAAGATTGAATCTTATCATATCGCATCTGTGTGAAGAGTTGTTTAATGAAAGAAGAGCCGTAGAGAACTCCAGCATTGCGATGACCGGTTACGCATGTTACGAGCAAAAGAATTGACCTTCTTGGCCACGTCCCGAATCAAATGGTTCGCATTGCGTTTGAATACCTCACCTTCCATACGTCTTCGATTTTCTTCAGCTGGGTCTCCTTGAATGATTTTACCACACGGGATACGGTCGAATTGTCGATTCCCAACTGCTTTGCGATCCACCTGCGGGACTGGCCTGGATTTTCACGACCGCACACATATTTTTTTGTCGAAGCACTCCTTGCTTGGAAGCCATCTTGATAACCACTTGACGATTATGACGAAATTTTGCACATGTAAACATTACACTCTACGCTAGTGTATCCCAACATTTCATGATTTTTTATCGATGCAATACAAAGTTACATAATAAAGTGTTGCATTTTTTTCGAGTACAATCTTTATTAAATCAAAATTTACTTGATTAGTTTTTCTTTCTTGGTACATCACTATTAGTTTATAATCTGCTTTTTAGATAGTGGTTTAAATGCACTTTCACAGTTGTTAATTGAGTGTTTTTGATGACATTACTGCATTAATAATATTGTGTTTCAAATTCAAGGAGTCACGACATTTTTCATATGAAAAATTTCTAGATCAGACAGCAAATCGAATTCAGCCACCTTTTACCGAAGCAGCTAATTTGGGACCTTTGGTATAATGTTGCATGCACTAAATGCATTTGTCGATGGCCGAAGCTTCATAACAATTATCCAATAACATGGTAAATTCAATACCTTAGGCTGAAAGTCACATTACTACGGAATTAACGCAATTGTTCAATAACCCGGAAAACCTTACATCCAGGTGTTTAGCAACCATAGCCATAGGTTTACGGGGGCGGAAGCTTCTCTCTTATTATTTAATGTTTCATGCAACATTTTTCAGCTTTTTATGTTAAACGTCTTTCTAAGTTTTTTTTTTGAAATCTGAAAAACGTCCAATGGTAGTGCTTTGCCTAAATTATCTGTTCAAGTTCAACTGGTAACCGTGGTTTGTTCTATCGAATAAACTCACACTTTTGTTTTACCTTTGTGTATGTCTAATTTCAGTAATTTGCTAATTAATTCGCAATTTCGCCATGCATGTACAGTGGCCATTCGCTTATTGCAATTTCGTTAATTGCAACGTCTTTTTATTCCAAGGTCACTAATTGCAACGCGTTGCAATTAAAAAGCAATTAACTGTCAGATGCAAATGTCAAGCAGTAATCTGTCATTTAACACAAAGGGATCACGAGTTTTTGACAGCCGATTTGACGCTGTCAAATGTTGAAATGAGCGAATGCCATTCGCTCATTGCAATGTAAACATGTTGCACTGAACGAATGGTCACTGTACTTGAATCTGTTCATTCGCTTCAGCGTGTTGCCCAAGGATTTTATTTGAAGGGCGAATAGTTAATTTTCGGGCATTTTGACTGCGTGATCTAATGTTTGCCTTGCTGATCGGAGAAGAATTCTATTTATCATCCTAGAAGCAATTTATCTGATTCGCAAAACCAATGAAAACATGAAAACCGTTGAATGTCTTAGATGAACTCACCGGAATCACAGACAATCCAGCTCTAGTGTGAGCTGATGAGCTGACGACGGAACAAACAGTAGATGTCTTACAGAAATACGAATCCCGAATCATTCAACTTTGTAGAAATTATCAATGTTTCATTAATCATGTTAAAATTCTATATTGAAATAACTGAAGCAATTATTCAAGAACGATTCTAGCACAATTTGTAAAGTTTTCTTGAACCACACCCAAATTTTAAAAAAAAATAACACACCTCCACAAAATCCACACCAACATCCGTTTAACCCCTCTTTTTCCATCCCCGCTCTCCACCCGTTAACTTTAAACCAAAACATCCCCCCACCTCAAAAAGAAAGGAACCACAGTTTTTTGTTGAAAAAAATCATAACCCCCCCCCCGGTCCTTCCAATAGGGCTTTCCTTCTTCTCATACCGGCTAAGAAAAAAGTACCCAACGGAGCAGTTAAGTGTGGGAAGCCATAATTGGGTGCACGCTTAGAAAAAAGTATCCAAAATTAAGTAGAAAAAAACTCAACGTTGAGTTCTGTCAAGTGAGGTTACCAGTTGGGTGAATTAAAAAAATGATGTAGGTTAAATTCACCCATCTAGTCAGTAATGATAGATGTACTCAAATTTAGGTTTTTTTTTGTGTTCGATTGTTTTTTGACTGGTTTGCTTTTGTCCCGAACTGTAACGTCGCAATTTAGTAAAATTAAGCCAGTTCGTTCATCTGTTTTTTTTGTAGTATGTCATAAAAACTTAATGATCGGTCTTATAAAATCAGTTTCAATAATCTTTGCAAAAAATAATGAGGACCACTAATAATTAAAAACTCAAGTCCAAAACAACTCAATTTTAAGTTGCAGCTACTCAACCATCCCGTTCTTCTCAAGAAATAAACGGTTGAGTATTTTTAACTTAATTTTGGTTGAAAATCATAGCACCCGTTGGTGCTGTTGACGATTGTCGTTTTTTGTTCGTCTGGTCGTTTGTGGACACCATTTTGCTCTTTGCAGTTCTCAGGTATTCATCTAGGCTCCCCCAGAGGTAAATATTGAGTTTTTCCCGTCTCAAGGAAACGATAATAAGCTTTGTATTTCTAGTCATATTTCTTCTTTAGTGATGTGGAGGACGAAGCAACGACAGCCACACGGACCTTATTGAGACGAGAGTTGGGATGGTTAAAATGATGTTCCCCAAGAAGAAGTCTTGAAGTTGCCGAATGTAAGCGACGAAATGGCGAACGTTTTTCAGAAGGAATGAGGAGCTGTTTTATTGTTTTTTTTTTTTGTATTTAGATATGCCTATAAAAATGATCGATGTAACCGTTTGTTCATGTATTTTATCTTTAATTATGTGTCTATTTATTCCAATTTATTCGATAACTCATTAGGTACATTTTACCCATTGTTACTTGGAATGTCATTACCCAACATAAGGTAAATTTCACCCATTGGAACTTGAAATGTTATTACCCAAAATTGAGTTTTCACCGTCAACCCAATTTTAACTTAATGCACAAAACATGCCAGATGGGTGAAAAAAACTTAATTTTGGGTTCTTTTTTCTTAGCGTGTATATTTTTATTTACACCCCCCGACGCACAAAATAAATTTTTTTGGGGAAAAATACCCCACAAAAAGAGCAGGCCACGCTCTCCCCCAAAAAAAAAAAAAAAAAAAAAAAAAAAGATTTGAAAATTAAAAAAAAAAAAAATAAACAAAGAGAGTCTCTCAATGTTTGATTCACTCTAATGAAAAAAAAAACCCTAGATTTAAGTGCCGTTTCAGAATCCATTGTGTTTTATTTATTTATTTATTTGACGTCAATCATGTGTAGACCTTTAGTTACAGTTATTTTTACATGTTTTGTCACTCTTAAATCTAAGGAGTGTATCGAAAATAAGCTATCCACAAACTTTCTTTCAAATTTTGTTGAAAACCGATATTTTATTCATACAAAAAAATGATCCTTTATTGTACGAGGTTAAACTTGAACATAATGAAGACCGGATGAAATTTAAGTTATTCCTTCACGAATTTTCGAACTTTGGATCGAATGCTCTTCATCAAGTTCCGGACAAGTGTTGCATCGCATTTTTTGGACGCTTGAGCCCAAATTTTTTTGAACTCCTGCATGTTCCCAGCTGCCTTACCAGTCTTCTTGAAGACCCTCTTCACGATTGCCCAGTAACGTTCGATGGGTCGAAGCTGAGGGCAATTTGGTGGATTGATATTTTTCTCAACGAAATCTATACCCTTTTCCGCAAGCCAATTGATAGTGGTTTTGGCATAGTGAGCCGACGCTAAATCCGGCCAAAACAGTGGAGGTGTACTATGCTTCTTATATAAAGGCAACAATCTCTTCTGGAGACACTCAGATCGATAGATTTCCGCATTTATAGTTACGGTAGTGTAAAAAATGGTTGACTTCAAACCACAGGAACATATTGCTTGCCATACCAGTACCTTTCGACCGAATTTCTCCACTTGAATCGACCTGTCCGCATCGCTCACATCCTCCCCAACGACGGCAGTAAAGTATTGTGGACCTGGAAGGGTTTTTGAGTCCTCCTTTACATAGGTCTCATCGTCCATTAAAACGCATGCATCCGGACGCTGCAAAAGACGCGAATACAATTTCCGGGCCCTTGTTGCTGCTCGCTTCTTCTGTTCTGCACTTTGTTTCGAGATTTTCTGCTTCTTGTAGGTCTTCAGGTGGTTTCGCCTCTTGATACGCTGGATCATTCCGACACTCGTTCCTGCTTTTTTGGCCAAATCACGTATTGACATTGATTTGTTCTTCATGATTAGAGATACCACATTCTGCTCCAGTTTCGGGTTGGAAGAACCGGGTTTTCTGCCTCTTCCTGGTAGCTCATTCAAAGAATAGTGTTCCCCAAACTTATTAACGATGGTTTTAACACGCGCATGATGAATTCCAAACCGCTTCCCCAATTTTCGCATAGTAATATCCTTCTCACTTAGCCATGTGTCCAGAACCTTAATTTTCACTTCCTTTTCAATACGCGACATTTTGAAAACGCAGAATTTGAACCGCACAAACAAGTAAACAAAAGAAAGCTGACAGTCAAACGCACAGCATGCAGTGTTCCGAGCATAAAAAACCATCACAAATATATGCGTACAACGCAAATGTATGTGGATAGCTTATATTCGATACACTCCTTATATAAATATATTTCTAACAGTATTTGGCTTATATTCTAGTACATTTATGGGCAGATTTTTTATCAAATATCATTAAAGTATTGCTTCAATTTATATTTTGGCGTTGTAAAGTCAACGTTTTCGCAATGCATATTGTATGTTGCCATCATCGCATTTAAAAGCTCAAATTTAGCATAATTTGTACGATGGTGGCTTGTAGTAAAAACATTTCGATTTCGTAGTTGTCGACTTGGAATGTAAAAATTAAGTTTTGATAAAAGTTCTTCAGAATCAATACGATGCGAAACGATATCGTTTACAACTGAGATCATTGCGAATTCTTGACGCTCTTTTAATGTTTGGATGTTGATGAGCATGCAACGAGCTTTATAAGATGGTTTAGGAAATCTTGTCCAACCTAATTTTCGAAGTGCAAACAGTATAAATTGCTTTTGAACTGATTCTATTCGTGGTTCATGCGTGACTGAAAAAGGTGACCATACTACGCTACAATACTCAATTATTGACCTCACATATGCAACGTAGGGAAACTGCCCCCATATTAATCTCATTGTGCCTATATTCATCATACGATGAATCAAACAATTGGGCAGTTGAAGGATCGGTTTCGTTTTTTAATAATGTTTGCTTACGTTAAACAACTACAATAAACTTTACTTACTAATTCTGTCAAGTGTATATCGTTTTATTTCAAGTAGGATGAATTGCAAAGTGATGAGATTAATATAGGTACATCTTCCCTATAATGTTTTTATTGTGTATGGGTCATGAAAGCTGTAACTAAATCGTTTGATAAATCCTAGCATGCTACTTGCTTTACTGATTATTGTGTTATAGTGGTCAATGAATGTTAGGTTCTTATCTAAAATAACACCTAAATCCTTAATTCTTCCGCACTTTTCAACCGCCTGATTTCCTAGAGAGATTGTACAGTCTAGTGTATTCCGCATTCTACTAAATGATATTGATTTACATTTTTGGACGTTTAGCTGAATAAGGCTTTTTTTGAACCAATTATAAAATAAGAATACGTCATTTTTTAATAGTCTTATATCTTCCTTGTTTTTTATTTCTTAAAACATCTCTAAATCGTCGGCATAAATAAGAATTTTTACGTTTTTTAAAATGAGGGAAATATCGTTTGCAAATAGTATAAACAATATACTATATGTTTGAAACTGGCTAATGACACTTATCTGGATTCTCCCAACACAGCAACCTTAATCTTCTCTAGTTAAATTCATTAAGTTTAAAAGTTTAAAAAAATATTATAACGTATAAATAAATGTACCTGAATTTAAATTTTATGTTGGATGAAACTAGTTTCTCGGAACGCATATGATTATCCTTCTGTAATGTTGAAAACATGAACTGTAATTGTGTAGACCGTGTAAAGGCACTTACAGATATTTTCGACCAACCTTTTCGATGCAAACATTAGCAGATTAGGGCAAATTTTTGTTGCAATTTATACTTCTTGGTAGACCTTTCATTAAAATTAACTTCTTTAATGTATTTCCAATGTATATCTTTGCATCTCATTAAAATTTGTTTATAATACATCTGAAATTTGGCTGACTTTGATGGTTATGAGAAACCATCAAGGGGTAGATTGCTCAGCACACTTTTCTTCTGTGCTATTTGTTTTCGTGTGCCTAGAAGCGTTGCAATGTTGTGAGAGTTCCCGTAATGTACCGAAGGTGCCGATGTGTCGACAGCCCAAATTGTTATATTCTGCTGAGCCTGACCACCAGGCAAAGCATATTGGCAAGGTGGCTGGTTTTTTGTGCTATATATGTGGTATGGATTGAAACTCAAAGCGCCGCAGTTATGAAACATACTTCCATAGTGTGTAAGACATTGTGGCGGGCACAGTCTTTCAAGCGACTTACCCTTGGAATCCTGGTTTTTTTTTTTATATTGTAATTACTAGTGAGCAATTCAAAATTTCCGAACCAAAAATTTCTGTACAGCAGATTATTGAAATCAGCTTTAGAGATAAGTAAGACGTGAACATTTTTTCGGGAAGTCTAGAATCTTTGCTGTTAATCTGTGCAGACCCTTATGAAGAACATTTGAGGAAAAGTTCGAAAACTTGCTTATACATGAAAAAGTCATCAAAAATCTCTCATGAAATGTTGATAAACAATATTGAGAAACCATATGTAAGAATAAAAGTTGACATAAATAAAAATGCACATGTTTTTTTTAACGAACTGAATGTGTGCCGCCCTTTCTTTCCGAGACGCTGTTTATTGAAGAAAAAAAAAACTTCGAAATCAACGCGGCGTACTACAAAACTGAGTTTCTGTAAAGTTTACTCGATTGAGCCTGTACAAATAAATGATTTATAAAAAAAATAATTTTGTTTAGTCTTTATCTCATGTCATGTTACTCTATGCTCTTAAGATAAATTGAATGCAAAGATAATTCCAAAGCGCGCTGAAATTATTAACTAAATGTGAATGCAAAAATCTTCAGTGTGACCTCCAGGCACACGATCTTCCATGTTTCAGCCGGTAGTCCCCTGTTATCACATGACTCGTGGAGGCGTGAGGTAGGTATTATTGAGAACCGGAGATCTGTCAAAGCCTCCTTGTTGTCAACTCCTCATTTGAAGCCCATATGTTACTAAGGTAATTATACAAAAATGTGAGAAGATAAATAAAGTGGAAACACTAATTGATGTGATATTACCACAATGGAACTGACTCTTAGCTTCAGGTCTAGACAAAGAATCCCTACTGAGCCCTAGCAGCAGGACAAGCCGGCTAGTTCTAAAGGGCGAACACGAAATTATTGCGACACATTCAACAGGGCATAACTTTTTTACCATTGGGTAAAAATCAACCAAATTTTGCACACTTTCTCATTGATGTGTATTGTTTACATGCTGTCAAACTCGAAGTCGTGTTTTTCGATTCAACGAAAATGGAGGTGAACCAACGCGAGTCGAGAGAACAAATTCTTTCCAAACACCTGGAATTTCCTGACCTGTCGCACCGGCAGTTGGGAAAAATGTTGAACATTCACCATTCAACCGTAAGAGTGTTGAAGCGGTTCCAGGAGTGGTTGACGTTGGACCACGGCAAAGGAGCTGGAAGAAAACCGGGACCGGAGAACAAAAAGACGGAGGGAAAGGTGAAGCGGATGATTAAAGCAAATCCCAACGTCTCAAGCCGTGATTTGGCTAAAAAGATCGTCATGTCGCAGAGCTACGTCCAGAATGCAAAGAAGAGAGCTGGACTACATACATACAAGGTACAGAACTTCCCAAACCGCGATGAGCGGCAACAATCGACGGCTAAAACTCGGGCACGGAAGCTCTACGAGAAGATGCTGACAAAATATGGCTGCTGTGTGATGGACATCGAAACATATATAAAAGCCGATCTTAAGCAAATTCCGGGGTTGGAGTTTTTCACCGGCAAGAGCAAGTTCTATGTGGACGACAAATTTAAGAAGAAGAAAATGTCGAAGTTCGCCTCCAAATATCTCAAATGGCAGGCCATCTGCTCTCGCGGACTGAGGAGTGAGCCTTTCGTGACAAAGGGCACAGTAAATGGCGAGATCTACAAATCTGAGTGCCTCGAGAAGCGCCTTTTGCCGTTCTTGCAGCAGCACGACGAAGCTCCGCTATTTTGGCCAGATTTGGCATCATGCCACTATTCTAAAAGTGTCCTGGAGTGGTATGAGGCCAATTCTGTCCATTTTGTTCCAAAGGACATGAATCCGCCAAACTGTCCGGAGCTGCGCCCGGTGGAGCAGTACTGGGCAATGATGAAGCGGGAACTTTGGAAGAGCAAAAAGACAGTCAAAGACGAGAAGGACATGTTAAGAAAATGGAAAAAAAACTGAGAAACTGGTACCGGATGACACTGTAAAGACTTTGATGGAGGGCATCAAGCGAAAATGCGTTCAATTTTACACTCAAGGCTCCATTGATTAACTTTTCTTTTGATTTTTGAAGTAAATATATGTATAAAACTACCCTAAAATTTTGGTTTGATTCTAAACATTATAAGAAAATTGGCATGACATTTTCGGTGTCACAATAATTTCGTGTTCGCCCTTTATACAAAGGATATGGGTTTTAGTAACGTCAAAATCGGGTTCGAATACAGGGTGTGGCAGAAAATAATGCGAAAATTTGTTCTATTTCTTTCGAATCCCATTTTCAACTAATTCAAGCAATAATATCAACATTTTTAAATAAATTTATTCAATGTGTCCTCCATTTTTATTAATATTTAACATCCTCGAGCCGACGCCGGAAGCCAGAGCATGCCTTTCGGACGTAGTCCTCTGACATTGACTGCCATGTCCGTGTTATGGTTGACTTCAGGGTTTTCACACTATGGTGTGATTTTTCGCAGGCTCGTGCTTCAACATATGCCTAAATCGAATAATCCAACGGACCGATTTGATCACGTTCGGCGTGCGTGCAAAGCGTCCGAACCATGGCACGACCACAGAATCGACAGTTTATTGAATATTAACCATGTTTTCTTCATTTCTTTTATATTCTTCACCACTTTAGGTCGTTTTAGAAGGGGCTCAAGTATTGTTCTATTAGGTGCAGTTCCGGAATGTTTGGGGGTTCCAGATCTATCGGCACGAAATCGGCATCATTCACCTTATACCACTCTAGCACGTCCTTCGTGTAGTAGAATGATGCCAAATCCGTCCAGAAGATCGTTGCACCATCGTGAGCCTTCAGAAGAAGGAGAAGCTGCTTTGGGAGACACTCTTTCAACTACACCTGTCCATTCATGACGCTTATGGTAACGAATGGTGTACTCCGCTTTCCACAAGCACAAAATTAAGAACTTCTTGGCGAACTTGAACATCTTCTGTGCCCGGAGGTTCTCGGGCACATCACACTTATCTTTGGCAGTCACATACAGGTTTCCTGAAATCTGGAAACCGCCTTCACATATGTCTCGTCATCCATTACGCAGCAGTGTGATTTCGTTAACTTCTGCTCGTACAACCTCCGGGTACGGCTATTTGCGGCCGTATTCTGTTTTTCGTCACGGTTTGAAGAGTTTTGAACCTTAAACGAACGTAGTCCAGCTCAAGTTTTGGTATTCTGCACGAAAGTCTTGCTCACATGCAACTTTTTAGCCATATCTCGAACTGAGGCGTTCGGTTTCCATTCAAAGGCCCCAACCACGCGTTCATGATCGTTCTCGTTGACCTGACGGCTTTTTTTTTGGATCTTCGATTCCGATCAACAGTCAGACGTTCTTCGAACCGTTTTATGATACCAGATACCGTGGAATTCATGATTCCCAGCTTTTTTCCGATGGCACGATGTGACAGATTCTAATTCTCGAAGTACTCGTGCAACACTTTTTCACACACGCACTGCTCTTTCGATGATGAAATCGACTCACAGAGTGTAAACAATACATATTAAAATATGTTTACGCAAAATTTCAATTAATTTTACCCAACGGATCAAAAGTTAGAGCAGTTTGAGTGTGTGCGGATTTTAAACGGTACACCCTTTAATCAATAAAACGTAAGATATACAGATTTTTCTAGAGAACAATGTTTGTTCTACGAATGATTTCATTTTTCAGCATATGTATATAGGAAGCGCACTGGTATTGGCCATGTTGAAAATGTTGATACGAATCCTAATGATGGGAATTAAAATACATTTATATGGGGTATCAAAATAGAAAACTATAGCCTAAACTGGTACTGGTATTTACTTAAAAAATGAATAGATCACAATATATTTTGGTTTATTCAGCAAACTTGTCCTTTTCATAAAGCTTTTCTTGTTTGTGTTACCAGTTGTTGTTGTTCATTGTTTTGACATTTCTAGAAGGTATTGTTATTTGCATTATCAATACGTCAATCGTTTCATAATTAAGGGGTTCTCATCATAGTATATGGATTACATACTATTCATTTTGCACAAAAATTTGTAGACGAATGCGTCAAAAAGGATGGCATACGAGAGGGGGCAACCGGGTCCGATCAACCGGGTATTAAATCGGAATTTTATTTTGCTATCCACTGTCAACTATGCAGCAGTTACTCGGCGTGCCAAAAGATGTCACAGGGGATTTCACTCGCTGAAGTGCTGTTGCACATCAATGGGGATTCCCCTTCATTGCGATGGAATATATTCTACCTTCACTGTTGCTGTGATATAAGGGATGTCTAAACTTCAAACTGCCTAAACTTTACTCATCAATTTAAAAAAAAATCGTCAGATCTATCTACACCGTCCTCAACATAAACCTGGATTCATTCCTCATACCAATTGTATCTCATGTGAGCCTTTTTGTTGTTAATTATTGAAACATTTACACCTTCACCGGGTGTCTGATGGACGAGCTTAGCCTCAATTCCATTCCCTGTTCTAGACAAAAAAGGTGAAAATCGCTTGACCACCAACAAACACCTGGCTAGCATCCAGTGTTCCTATCCAATCCACCCGTGAATATTATTCTGCAATAAATGGCGTGAGAATGAATAGCACTAGGTGCCGTGTGGCGTGGTGTGCCGAAATTTCAAAACGAGTGTCCGTAAATAGAATGTCGCTATACAGAGCCATACTGCTCGTGGTATGTCAATTCTGTACCACATTCAACTGATGCCTAATGGAAATGGGAACAGTTTGCTACTAATTGAAATCAAATTGTGGTCATGGATCGAAACTGTATGCTTGCGGTATTGAAATTCAACACAGTGTTTTTGCTCCTCTTACCGCTTTGAAGCTTTTTTTTATAAAAGGGCAGAAGAAGGAATTTACCCCAGAGACACCAATTGACTAAGATCTACGATTCGAAAAAATGTTTATTTGTGAAGGGTGCCTCATTTGAAAATAATAGCTAGGATTCTTCAAGTTTAAATCAGTTAAGATGCAAACAGCCGTTTACATCTCTTTTCAACATTTTGAAAAATGGGAGCATTACTCAAAAGTGTAAGGTTTTTGAACC